>CAXIPT010000042.1:123572-157252 GCA_964030475.1 Tethya wilhelma
ACACTCTCTCTATACAACTGGACTGTACAGTCATGAGAGGCAATGGAGATAATATTATGGACAACAAGGACAGTGTCAAAAGGGTTTACACAGAGATGACCACTGCATGGCACCATTAAAAGCCACTGTACATGCATTCATCTACTAACACTTACTTCAATAGATGTGTGATGATGCTAGCACGGTCCATGACATGACCAGAGCTGGGCAGGGTGACTGGATCTCTCATCAGCTTTTCAAGAAACTTGGGACCTACATGAGAGAGTAAAAGAAGAAGCTAGTAGTAGTACAAGTACAAGTGAACACAAAGCATTCAATTGGAGATGAATTCAATAGCTGAACCTTCCAACACATGTGACAACAGCTGTACATCAAACAAACTGGCATTTCAACTACTGCATGTGTCACATCAATCTGTGACGACCACTTACCAACTTGTTGTATCTCAACAGCCAGGTCAGAGAACTCTCTACCAAAACACTGGACATACACACAAAATAAAGATCACATGACTCGATCAACACATGACCTGCAACACATGCAATGATGATATATACAAAAGACTGATAGACTGTAACTTACAATGATGTCATCACTGATCCATGGAAAATTAAGACTGAGGACAGCCAGTCGGACTGAAAGGGATTCAGTGATGGATATATCCATGGAATTAGACTGAGTATTAGCTGGTCAACAACACTTGAGCTAAATGGGAACAACACTTCATCAGAGGAGTAGAGAAGCAATGAGTAAACTGTGATGCATTAGTAAAGGGACTCTGTGACAGAAATTAAACTCACAGATAGACAACTCTAGCAGGTATTGACTCAGTTAGAGAGAGAAAAACTTAGGAACTGCATGCTCAAGCACAGCCAGAGTCAGCTGAGTACATACACCCAGGTCCAATAGTAAATTTCGCACATCATCCAATGCTGCAATTGAGCATAATGAACATGTGCAAAAGTGACCGCTACATGACGTCATTTCCAAAAAAAAAAGAAAGAAAAAAGAATGCATTGGCTACACTGACCCTGTCTGACAGAAATACCACTAGTCTGTATCACCATACAAGTTACCAAAAGGTACAAGGAATGCTATTGACTTGCATGAATGAACACTCACAGTGTGTATGATTATCTATCAAATTGATGAAAGAATCATTATATACAATTACCGTATAGCGGGAAATTTTCGTACGGTGGAAATTTTCGTATATTTCGTATGCGGTTCGAATATACGAAAATTAAAACTGCAAAAATTTAACTTCCGCATTTAATTTATACGAGCGCGCGCCGCGTATACGAAATTTAAAACTACGAAAATTTCTTCTGGTGCGTTTATACGAAATTTTCCACCAACGAAAATTTCCCGCTATACGGTATGCCATTGTTCTCTCCTCGAGATCTATGGTTGACTTGAATCATCTGGTCTAGATCTTCCATCTAGACATACACAAGTGTCAGGGATTATTACTATGTATCACCTATATGTAATGATGTTTGCATTAATTTTTCTAAGGATGCTCTGTATAAATGTTAGATGATACAAAGATGAGAGTAAACGGTAATTGGAAAGAATGCTAAATGGCTCGTATTGCTTTGTACGGCGAGGTTTGTTTTCTTCTGTCAAGTTTCAAAAACGGCAACAAAGCGCTTTTTATAATTCACTCTCATCAGAATGTTATTCGGGTTGGAGAGCTGAGCTGATTCATCCAATTCCTGTCCAATTTGCATTTTCTGTTCCTGAGTTATTCTCAAAAGTGAGTGCCAGCTCAGCTAAGTTGAATTGTTCCTATATTTTAGCCGTGCAATACCATCATAATAAAGTTGTTATCAGACATAATGTATGCATCTACTGAAAAATACTACCGAATCATGTTATCATGTAAGTGTACAAAGTGCCTTACAGTTCTATTATTCCTATAGTTGTCATACCTATTAAAATTCTGTATCAATCATGTTATCATGTAAGCGTAAAAGTGCCTTACAAGTTGTCACATCTATTAAAATGCTATACAAATCGGCATGTAGTCTTGCAAGTGTACGTACAAAAATATATGCCAATCCAGTTCAACTACCGTATAGCACAAAATATTGGCGGGAATAAAATTTGGCGGATTGACAAAAATTTCATGATTGGCGGATTTTATTTTGGCGTTTGCGCACGCAGCAATACATAAATACATGTATTCCGTATGTGCATGCGCAAAAATAACTGTTTGGCGGATTTAATATTGGCAGTCCTTACCAAAACCGCCAATCCGCCAATATTAAAATCCGCCAAATTTTTGTGCCATACGGTATACATGCCTTGTCATACCAGTAACCTATTGAAGAATTAATGATACCAATCATGAATGCATGTTATCATGCATGTTATCATTCAAGTGTGCAGCATAACAAAAATTGGTACATATATTATAATATTAAAACTACACACACTTAAAGCCACTATCAACAAAGGGTGCATGTGTGTAGAGAATACTATACAACCTTTAGATGTGATTCACTGTCTTCCACATTCAATGAATCTCTCGTCATCCACTAGTCTTTCATTTGAATAACTAAGTTGTAATCCGTGTATAGTTCAACCACAAAAGAGACCAAAATTCATGATTTTGTGTTTATCTTATTATTAATAACATCACTTCCAGCCTTGGCAAGTGTAAGTATACATAATCACTCGCATATAGAGTTTTGCTTGCAATTGGTGTGTGTGTGTGTGTGTGTGTGTGTGTGTGTGTGTGTGTGTGTGTGTGTGTGTGTGTGTGTGTANGTCACAAAGCAAACACAAAGTCAGTGGTTGATGAGAAGTTACATGCCATGGATGAGGTACTGACACCACATGTCATTAGCTTGGAACAGAGATCATTAACTGTTAGAGTATTACTCCTCGTGTATGGCAAAGACACAGTCAGTTTCAGGGGAGTTTACAGATGGCAGCCCAAAGATGATAGTACCTCAGCGGCATGATACCTAAACACAAATAATATTACTATCATCATTCATTGTAGTACACAACACCTCTGTATGTAGTAGCAGACAGCAGACCTTAAACCATGCAATATGCATACAGCATTGCTACGGAATATTAAACCATAAGGGAGTATAATATGGCACATTATATCATACGTACGGTAGTACGTATAGTAGGAATGGGCCACATGTCTCATAGACCCAATACAAAATGTTTATCACCATAAAAATCTAGCAAAACAAAGTTAAGCCCTCAAACTTGCTCAAAGTCTCTCCCCAACAGATTACCAACTGCATGCATGGCCTGAAACACACAGAAACTTTAGTGGACACTCGTAGAGAGCGCTAGTGGGAAGCCACAACAGTGCCACTTTTGTTCTCCTAACGTACTTACGTACGTACTGACTGACTTACTTGAACACGGTTTCCAGAGAACCAGAAAGTGTGGAGCCAACTTTGACAGCACAAGGTTAGCCCTTTTCAAGGGAACTACATTCCTTGATACTCGTTTTCATCACAAATATGCCTAAACAAAAACTAGAAAGCTTTGAAACTTAGCATATAAATTCACGTACTTCAACGTAGCAATCTTCTTGTAGGTAGAGTTCAAAGGTCACTCATTATCTAGCCACGTGGCATTTAACGCGCATGCGCATTAGTTACTCTAGCATTTCAATGCATATAGCTGCTACTCAAGCTTTTTGTAGGGACTAACCAGTCTCTAACAGTCTCAGTTACACTGTAGTGTTGAAAAAAAGTGAATGAACAAGTAGCAAAAATTTCAAAAAAATAAACAGTGTAGGAATGGGCAGTGCTCTAAAAAGTATTGGAACAAGGCATGTCTCAATTTCGGGCACATGACTACTTCATTTTTTTTGTGTTCAAGTCTTGGCCAGTATAATCTAATCCTGCCTGCTATACTTCATTCCACTATTTAACCAAGTGATAAGACTGGCAGAAATTTGAACCATTAGTATGTGATACTGTTGCTGATAAATTCATCTACAGATTATTGTGGAACCATTTACGATAATAATTGAGGGATCGAAAATGAAAATGAAGTAGTCATGTGCCCGAAATTGAGACATGCCTTGTTCCAATACTTTTTAGAGCACTGCCCATTCCTACACTGTTTATTTTTTTGAAATTTTTGCTACTTGTGATACTATACACTGCTTTTACTGTACTTTCACTGTACTTACTGTACTGTTGTAAATGCTGTCTCATAAATGTCCCCCTCATGCAAAAGTTCATTATCTTGGGATACTAAAATGAAAAAAATAATGTTAAAAGCCTGATGGACTGAATAGATAGACCCCCCACAAAAAATCATACTTCCATAACAACTGTTACCAGGTATAATGGAGCATTAACTTGCTTTTCTTAAGTACTGTAAAATAGTGCTTCATTAATGTCTAGCTCATGCAAAACTTCATTATAGTGAGGTACTAAAAGCACTAAGTAAATACTGAATGCTCAACAGAGTGAGCAGATAGACCCCCACAAAAAATTTTACTATTGTAGCAACGCTAATTTCTGTTCAACAAAACGGCATTTATCTTCCAAGTATGGTAAGCCCAAGTGTTTACATACACTTATATTGTGTATCACTGTACCTGTTTAGCTCCTACTACGTTCGTGGTTGACAAAACACACTATTCTTGTCTCAAGTTGCTCACTTTACCACATGGCCGCTTCCTTTGGCTTCTGCTCTACTCACTTCCTGATCTAATTAAAAAACGCGCCGGAGTGGCCGTGTCACTGGAATTTTGGTCCTGATAATTTTGGTCCCCCGGACCAAAATTTGCATGAAAAATTTGGTCCAGGACCATTATTTTCAGAAAATATCTTGAAAATTTTGTTCCCCCCCTGATAAATTTGGTCCGTGGTTACAGGACCAAAATTGTCTATGTCCTGGTCCTAGACTGAAAACTTTACATGACATAATGCCAAGTATTTTGGCCCTCCTACATAACTATAGTTTACATGTACTGCCTGGTTTCAATGGGTTGGTAGAACTATCCTTTTTTAACAAAATGACCCCTAATATTATGGGTATTTTTTATGTAACTGATACCTAACATTATGGGTCTTTCTTATGTATCTTTGGTCCCTAATATTATGGGTCTTTCTTATGTATGATGACCCCTAATATTATGGGTCTTTCTTATGTAAAGAGTTCCCTTGTATTATGGGTCTTTCTTATGTACAATTACCAAATTTAAGTGGAGGATTGTCCCCTAGCTCCACCCATGTGCATAAAATGGACCCATATAAGAAGGCCTTCTAATAATGGGACTACATGTCTTATGTATGTCATATTGTAATTTAAGGGGCTGACTCATCCATGCTCCACCGACTGTACATAAGATGGACCCATATAATTGAAATTCTCTTTAAAAGGGTCTTTCTTATGTACTCGCTTACTTAAAACCCCTAGCCCTAGTACTTGCATGTAGGCCTAGTCCTTGCCCTAGCCCTAGCCCTAGCCTTCCTTGGCGTTTAGCCCGAGTGAATCACTTGTAGTGAACTCTTTACATATTTTAGCTTATTTTTGTAATTATTACATTATTGCATGCATATGGATTCTGTTTCTCTTTGTACACTGTCCTTATCTTTGTCTATTCACTATTCATGCATTTTCATTCTTTTGTGCACTAGACAAGGCCCCACGCATTGCGCACACACTATATAGTTTGTCCACTTCATTTTTCATCACTATTCTGTCTGTGCAATTCATCTCTCTCTTGCTGTGCATTTGCTGTTGACAAATTAATAAACATTTCATTGGTAGTATAACTTAAACTGCTACATTGGTGACCCTGACGTGATGGAAGGCGAAGTCACTCGAAACCAGTGACGGAGATAGTGCCGCCACTCTAGTAGTCGTCGAGCCAGCTCCTCCTACCTCCAGTTCCGTCTCAGCCGTCAGCATCAAACTACCGCCCTTCTGGCCATCCGATCCAGAAATCTGGTTTGTCCAGGTAGAAGCACAATTCTCTACCCGGCACATCACCTCACAAAAGACAAAGTTTGAGTACTTGGTCAGCTCTCTCTCTCTCCAGAAATCGCCACGGAGGTTCGTGACCTGCTCATCCGACCCCCTGCTGAGGGAGGACCCCTACGATAAGCTCAAGGCGGAGCTAGTCAAACGGACCGCCGCTTCTGAACAAAGAAAACTACAACAGCTTATTAGTGGGGAAGAACTAGGCGACAGGAAACCTACCCAACTCCTCCGCCGCATGCAACAGCTCCTTGGAGATCAAGTTGCCGAGGCACAGCAAACTTTTCTTCGTGAACTATTCCTACAACGCCTGCCATCTAGCGTTAGGATGGTTTTGGCCTGCACAGACGCCACAACTGACCTTGCTGTCCTCGCAGATATGGCTGACAAAGTCATGGAGGTCTCTATTCCCACAGTAGCTGCAATTTCTCAGCCACCGCCTACAAATACACCAACCCCAACTGCTGAAGTCAAGCAACTTCAAGAACAGGTCTCAAAATTGACGGACTTGGTAGCTAGTCTCACTCAACAACGCCAACACAGCAGAAGCCGAAGCAAGCATCGCGGTCGATCCTCCTCACGCCCCGCATCAAGGACAGCAAGTCCAGCACCACCAAACAATCAAGACTCCGAAACTGACAATTCTCAACACACCATCGTCGATTTGGAGAATCTGCTAGGAAGTGCCAGCAACCCTGCAGCTGGGGAAACTAGCAGGCCGGACAATCGCGGCGACAGATGCCCCCGGCCCATCTCACCCAAGTCGTCTTTTCTATGTAAGCGATGCACACACCAAGACAAGATTTTTAGTAGATACAGGTTCGGAAGTCAGCGTCATCCCACCCACCAAAGCTGACCGACGACATTCACATGATGCACTGACTCTCACAGCTGTAAATAACACAACCATCCGCACATACGGACGCCGTTCACTAACACTAAACCTAGGTCTACGACGCTCACTACCCTGGATATTTATCATCGCAGATGTAAAGAAACCAATCCTCGGTGCAGATTTTCTACATCACTACAGACTCATGGTTGACATGCACAGTCACAAACTTCAAGACACACATACACAACTTCAGGTGCAAGGCATTCTCACATCTGAACAGTCACCCAGTCACTCTCTCCGCAAACAGGATACATCCAACCAATATCTCAAACTCCTATCTGAATTCCCAGAACTCACTCAAGTCATGGCTCCTGACACACCTGTCAAGCACGAAGTCTGCCACCACATTGAAACCACTGGTCCACCAGTCACAGCAAGACCAAGACGTCTGGCACCTGACCGTCTCAAGGCAGCAAAACAGGAATTTGAACACACGCTTCAACTCGGAATCATTCGCCCATCCTCCAGCCCCTGGTCCTCTCCACTCCACATGGTGCCCAAGAAAACACCTGGTGACTGGAGACCTTGTGGTGACTACAGAACTCTCAACAATGCCACCATACCAGATAGATATCCTGTACCTCACATTCATGATTTTTCTTCCTCCCTACAGGGTGCCACAGTGTTCTCGAAGCTTGACCTGGTTCGAGCTTACCACCAAATTCCAGTGGCACCAGAGGACATCCCAAAGACAGCTATCACCACACCGTTCGGACTGTTCGAGTTTGTCAAGATGCCATTTGGACTCAGAAACGCTGCTCAAACCTTCCAACGGTTCATCGATCAGGTACTTCGTGGTCTACCATTTGCCTATGCATATGTTGACGATGTTCTAATTGCAAGTTCAAGCCCAGAAGAACACCTCAAGCACCTACGACTCGTGTTTGAGCGCCTGGCCAAACATGGCATTGTCATCAACCCCAACAAATGCATCTTTGGTGTACCAGAACTGGACTTCCTCGGACATCACATCAGCTGCAATGGTATCTCTCCTCTCCCTGAGAAAGTCCAGGTTGTGCGTGAGTTTCCACAGCCACAAACTGCTCGTCAACTCCGCCGGTTCATAGGACTCGTGAACTTTTATCACCGGTTCCTGCCTCACTGCGCCGAACTAATGCAACCCTTACATTCTCTCCTTCCTGCAGGCAAAGCCAAATCACAAACCATCACATGGACTGAACCTGCAGTTGCTGCCTTCAACGCCACCAAGGAAGCACTTGCCAATGCCTCCTTACTCTCATATCCCCATGCAGACGCCCCCACCTCTCTCATGACTGATGCGTCAGACACTGCAGTTGGTGCCGTCCTACAGCAGCACATCAACAACACATGGCAACCCATCTCATTCTTTTCCAGGAAATTGACACCAGCTGAAACACGCTACAGCACATTTGACAGAGAGCTACTCGCCATCTACCTCTCCATCAAACACTTCCGTCACTTCCTGGAAGGTCGTACATTTCAGGTGCTCACAGATCACAAACCCCTCACATTCGCCCTCAACTCTCGTTCGGATCGATATTCACCACGACAAGCTCGACACCTTGACTACATTTCTCAATTCACCAACAGTATTCACCACGTTCATGGACCGGACAATGCTGTTGCTGATGCCTTATCTCGTATCGAGTCAAATGCTCTCATGGCTGGTCATCCACCCACTGTAGATTTTGCAGCAATGGCCGAATCACAATCAACTGATCATCAAATTCACTCATTGCAGTCTTCACCCAACACCACCCTTGTTGTAGAAGCTGTTCCACTCCCTAACTCAACTCACCCTCTCTATTGCGACACTTCTACCGGTGTTCAACGACCCCTAGTTCCACAAGCTTGGAGACGTACTGTTTTCAACTCTCTCCACAATCTCTCCCACCCCGGAATCCGAGCAACACAGAAGCTGATCACCGCAAGGTTCGTATGGCCTGGTATCAACTCTGATGTTCGTCGCTGGACCAGATCTTGTGTCCAATGTCAACGTGCCAAAATTCAACGTCACACAACTGCTCCACTCTCAGTATTTCCAAACCCTCAAGCTCGCTTTGACACCATCCACATTGACCTCGTTGGACCTCTACCACCATCTCGCGGATTCACATATCTCCTCACCTGTGTAGATCGTTACACACGCTGGCCTGAAGCCATCCCCATCACCTCGATCACAGCTGAATCCGTGGCTCTCGCTTTCATCCGTGGATGGATCTCCCGATTTGGTGTACCCACTACCATCGTTACTGATCGTGGACGCCAATTCGAATCACAACTCTGGTCAAAGCTGATGTCTCTTCTTGGTTGCAAACGCTCTCGAACAACTGCTTATCATCCCCAATCAAATGGCATGGTGGAAAGATTCCATCGACAACTCAAAGCTGCTCTCAAGGCTCAACCACAACCTGATGCCTGGATGGACTCTCTTCCACTCATTCTGCTAGGCATACGAACTGCTCTCAAAGAAGACATTTCTTCTACCGCTGCAGAGATGGTTTATGGAACTACTCTTCGTTTGCCTGGAGAATTTTTCGCTCCATCAACAACAGACTCTCTACCTGCTCCTTCGGATTTCCTCCACAAACTTAAAACACATTTTAAACACATCACTCCAACCACACCACGTTTGACTACCACAAACTCCAACATTCCTGGTCAACTTTCGACTGTGACACACGTATTTGTTCGTCATGACGCAGTTCGAAAACCTTTACAACCACCATACAATGGACCCTACCCTGTAGTCAAACGAACCAACAAACATTTCACTATCAACATCAATGGTCGTCACGAAACCATCTCCATTGATCGTTTGAAACCAGCACACCTTGATGTTGCTGAACAGTCAGAACATTGTCATTCTCACCACCCATCTACCACTTCACCACCTCCACCCTCACTTTCACCTTCACCTCCACCTTCACCCCCACCTGTTCCCACCACACGCACTACTCGTTCAGGACGACATGTACGTTTTCCTGCATATCTCTCACATAACGTGTAAGACACTGGGGGGGAGTGATGTAGTGAACTCTTTGCATATTTTAGCTTATTTTTGTAATCACCCTTTACCTATCACTAATTTCTGTACTCATGCTTTATTAGTTTTTGTCATCATTACATAATTGCATGCATATGGATTCTGTTTCTCTTTGTACACTGTCCTTATCTTTGTCTATTCACTATTCATGCATTTTCATTCTTTTGTGCACTAGACAAGGCCCCACGCATTGCGCACACACTATATAGTTTGTCCACTTCATTTTTTTTCACTATTCTGTCTGTGCAATTCATCTCTCTCCTGCTGTGCACTCACTGTTGACAATTTAATAAACATTTCATTGGTAGTATAACTTAAACTGCTACAATCTCAAGAATCAGAATACACAAACTTACAAAATGGTTATCAAAACAATAGCATCACAAAACATTGTACTCTGTAACAAGTATAGCAGTCAAGTCTCTTTAAAATCAAGTCACACTTATTCGGTACAGGAAGATGAGTATCTGCAGTAATCACATTTTGTCTATCATAATGAAACAATATTGACAATAACAATATCTCCTACCTGCTAACAAGATGCCCCAGGGGTACACTTGTCTTTGTGAATCTGCTCAGCAATGCCATTTTGACCTATATGTTGAAGAGCCTTCACCAAATCACTCCAAGTGAGAGGGTTACTACAGTTCTCCAGCACACTGTCCTCCTTGCGGAGCCACGCCCTCACCATGTCATCAGGAAGGGTCGGCATATGCTGAAGTTTAAATGTGTCCAATCCTAAAACCACTCCAAGACGAACGATCTGAGAGTTTTCAAGTTTGTACAGATATCCACAGATACTGACAATATCTCTATGATCTGTAGTAGAGATATAATTATGACATCGCAATATTATGCAGTGTCTATAAAAATTAATTAATATCATCTATCAAAAGGTACAATATTTTTGGCCTGAATACATTAATACATGTGTGTTAGACTTACCTACAGCTACTGCTCCTGCAGTGACAGTATGGTGAGAGGCAGGTGTCTGTGAATCTGTTAAAGAGAGATACATAAATCATTTGTTGAACAATCGACAAGTCAGCACCTACGGCATCAGTAATGCATGCATACACTTTGAGACTCACCATGAGTAGGCATCTGTGTGCTTGACCATATCTTATGTCTTGTATCTAGTTCAGCAGGGAGTGGTCGGTAGGACGGAGATGCCACTGCATCTAGCAAGAGGAGCACAACAAAAATCAAACAGGCATGCTTGTTTGCAGCATCATAAATGCATGGACACAATTTTTAAATGTAAACTAACAAATAATTAACTCCCACTCACCAGGTAAAGGTGATGATGGTGTCGACCATATCTTGTGCTTGTCCTCCAGCTCTCCAAAGAGCTCACTCTCAGTACACATCCAGCAGTTGTCTTCAACCATTATCATTGCAGCATGAGGTTTGACTTCCTCAACTTTAGGAGATGTCTCTTGTTGTGGAGAAGAGGAGGCAGTTTGCTCAGAGGAGGGAGGCTGGTTTGGAGCGAGGGGCTGTTCAGAAAGAGAGAGCTGCTCAAGAGAAGGAGGCTGCTGGGATGATGGTTGTTGTTCTGATGAAGAGGTCTCATCATCGGTTGAAGTATGGGGGCAAAACACAGCAAGATGAGGGTGGTCGTTATTGTAGTGTAGTTTAGCACAAGCTGATTCTATTCCATTGATGATAGATTCTTGTATCATTGGACACACTCTTTTACAAACGGTTGGTGGAGCTTTCACATGGACTTCAATGTGGCTGAAAGCATCGATCAGAGTGACATAGCAGGTGCTCTTTGGAAGACAGAACTTGATGCAGTTTCTAGCAACTAGAATCACCTTTCCTTGTTTGTGTGTCACTTTCCACCTACAGACTGTCATCAAGTGAACAACTAGACAGCAAAACACTCCAGCTCGTGGCCAGCCTTCTGGGAATCGGATCAGAAGAGGACTAGTTGTAGAGGAGAAGACTCTGTGTTTCTCCAGCTCAGTGTTTGGTAACATGTTAAGTAGAGCCGGCATGAAATGGTCAGGAGGTGAGGCTAGTTGAGTGTCATCATCAGTGAGGGGAGCTGCTATCAACAGCTTGTTCAGCAGCTTCAGGAACGATTGTGGAGTAAACATATCTTTGACATAGTGCCGCTGGAATTTCTCTAGAAATTTGACCTCAATGATACCTTGATCTTTGAATCGAAGCCATTTGCCTTCTAAAGGACCACACTGAGAAGAAACTCTACTGCTTGTTCCTTGTCTGAGTGAGAAGCTAAAGTCCACTAGCTCAGTCAGTTTGTCCAGGAGAACTTGGGAATTGACAAAAACAACTTCAGGCAACATGTGGGGATAGTAGTGGAAGATGTTGAGGTCATGAAAGAAGGTCAGAGCAGCATCAAATGAATCATTTTCAAAGTTGAGAGCATGTGCTATCTTGAGGCACTCACTTCTGCTGAGAACTTCCCTGTCAAGCTGTTTAGCTAATTGATGAAGCAGCAGCTCCAAGATGTACCACCAAATGGGAATTTTCACTTCCTCCACGACAGTATTCTCAACGATACCTCTGATATCTTCAGCAATCTTCTTTTCTTCTTTTCCAGGATGAGCAGTGTCCACAGGGAAGATCAACTTGTTTACATCTTGGGAGAAGAATACAAGGCTGTCTGAGTATTCACTTAAAAGGTCAATAAGCCTCTTGTTCTTCTGCTCTAGTTTCTCAGAGCACTGCTCCATCAGGTCCTTGTGAGTACCGACTACAATGATTTTGGGAAGCCTTCCTTTGGTGGGACGAGACTGCATGGAACGGATTAGACACTTGAGGGTTTCAATGGTTGTAAGGCTGGACTGCTGGGCTTCACCGACAGGCTTGCCATCCTTGTAGTATTCCACTGGAGGACGGCTGTCTAGACTCTCAGAGAGACGAGTCACAAACAGGGTAGCTGAGGTGTTGTGGATGAAGAGAGGGAGTAACTCGTGGAACTGAGGCTGACCTCCACTGTCGGTGAAGTAGACCCATTCAGAACCGAACATTTCTTCTGATTGGTGGCTGTCATGATCTTCTTCTCGTGACTGACCTTCATTACTATCATTGAATAACCATCTCATCCTTCTTCTCTCCTCTTCTCTCCTTTGTGCTTCAACTCTTTGTTTTATTTCTTCATCTCGATATTCGGTGATTCGTAGCAACAATTTCTCCAGAACAGAATCTACAGCCTTCTTGGAGTCTACTGACTGGTCCTGGAGTTGTTGGGTGTCTCCAGTAGGGGATGTGTCACTGGGTTTGCTTGAAGTAGCATCAGTTGAAATGTTCTCAATTGGCAAGACCTCTGTAATTTGCTTCAGTGTGTCCATAGAAACAGGTTGCCTTGAGATACGCTCTAGTACTAAAATTGCCTGTGCAATCAAAGATAACAGTTTGTCTTCACTGATTTCTTTCCAGCTGCCTTCTTCTGTTTTTGCTTTGAGTCTTGTGATAGATCTAATGGTAGTTCTAATAGGTCTCTCAGCACAGGGGGTACTGTGTCGCTCTGGAGGTGGAGGCTTGTCTAGTAGAAGGTGCTTCAGGCATGTTTTGCCCACTCCAGCCAATCCCAGGAGAAGAAGGAGGATGATATGTGCTTTGACGTGGCCAGCTTTGAGGGCTTCGTCTAGAATCTCTTTAGACAGTCTTTTGGCCTCTGAAATTAATATTTTTAGTGATTTTAATTATGTTTAGTCATGAAATTATGGGAGCAATTAAGCAATTATTCTGAGAAGATTAACAACCATCATCTTTCCCTTGCTCCGGAGAGCATGCAGTTACACTATTGCGTTTGCTACACACGATGGCTTAAGAAGATACAAAAGACCAGGCATGAATATAGAGGGAGGGGTTCTGGGGTTGCAATTAACCCCCAAAACGTGTCAACTGCATGTGTTGGACACTCTGTGCTCGTGCTGAGCTAAATTATACAGAAAGTGGCTGCACTGCCACCCTTACTTTATAAGTAGAAACAAATATTAATAGCATTTTGAAGGGTATATACACGTGGATACTTACATCGCTGAGAAATCGCAGCCAATTAACTGTGTATACTTTGTACTAAATGACCAAGAACACTTTTGGGGCGTGGTCCATTAAGTAGTGTGGAATGGTTTCCAAAAATTTTCACTCTGCTTCGCGCAGATTATTTACAAAACCAATATTCTTAGAATCCATGCCCCTGGAGACTGAACTTTGGTACTAACTCAGACAGTAAATTTTTCAGCATGTCATAAGTGAGGTATAGTCCGTGAGATACTGTATAGCAAAAATGATTCACAGCTATAATATTATATATGGGTTTAATTTTCGCACATTAAAAAATATCTGTGAAATTTTCTACAACCCGCACATCCATATGGAGATCATCAACTCAAGTGCGAAATTTAAAGCGCAAATATATTTGACGAGAGACATCTGTGAAAGTCATACCCGTGAAACCTTCCCACTATAGGCTATACCTGGAGCCAAAACATGAGTGTAACGTCGTTGTGTTCAGAACAACCACAAAGCAACATGATCAAGACATGCAGTTTTACGGAAATTTGTCAGCAATAGGACTGGCCCTCTTGAGAAAAAAAATGAGAGCTGCACAAAGATTCACTCAATTTCTTTACATTAGTGTTTTCAGCAAACAAATTGAGTTTTGTCAAATCTTGCTACATGCAGTTAAAGGTATTCATGATGCCCATCCTCCAAAATCAACAAGTTATAAGTGATCCGAGAAGGTTTCTCAGAATGGCAACCCAGCCATTGTACTAAATTCATCCCTGACTTCACTAGACCTTTGAGAGAACTCACAAAGAAAGACAGCAAGTTTCAATAGAATGAAGAAAACTAGCAATTGAGCATTTCAGAGAAGCAAAAAGTTACTGCATGACTAGTGATCCATGGCAATATATACAGGTGCCTCTCCATTCAGACTGTCAATTATTCTGAAAATGCATATGATCGAAGAATCATTGCTTACATTAGCAGATCTCTCACTCCTGTTGAGCAACCATAACAATTAATAGACCGAAAAGAAAGCTTTTGCTATCGTTTGGGTATAGTTGAAAGATTGACTTACCTTTTTGGAGCACATTTCACTCTGTACACTGATTGCAAACCTGTTGAGTTAATTCTCAACAACACTCATTGCAGACGACATAAATGCATTGAGGGATGGAACCTTGCTGTCTTCAAGAGTACTACTCTACCACAGTTCACATGAAAGGTGAAAACAACCAGTTATAGTACTTCTCTCTCGACATCGTGTCCCAAAGTAGTACATGATGATGAAAAATGAGCAGAAAGTTATGTTCACTTCCTTGCATGCCTCTCACTTAACACCTAAATCTAACCTATATGTCCTTCAAATAAGCCAGTAAGCTGGACAAAATTCTGCAAAAGCTCAAGGAGTTGATCCAGACGAACAAGCTAGTGGACAGTGATCAGTAATGATCAAGAGGTGGATTTTTAATGGGTTTATCACAAACTAACATGGTGGTTATATCATTCTCAAAGGAACTCAAATTGTCATACAAACTAATCTTGTCAACATGCTCTAATTTTGGCTGATGAAGGCCACCAAGGAATCATCAAAACTAAACTATTATTGAGAGAGAAGATTATAGGTTTCCGAAAATTATCATGAAGTCCATCATTATGCCTTTTTTCTTGTCACTCTCTATAAACAGTCTTGAATCAAATCTGTTCAATTTTTTTTCATAGTAGTGAGTATGTTACTCAAACATGGAAGCCAGTGAAGGGAAAGAAAGTGATGATGATGATGATGATGCATGATGACATCATGCAGCATCACAGACGAAAACTCAAACCCAAATCCAACGTTCAAAATCAAAATAGACAAGTGGAAGATACCCCAGGAGAAACTACAGACAAATAAATCAGTATGGATAGATTAAAATTCTTTAATAATTAAGGGGGAGGAGCCTAAGCAAGAGTCTGAGTGAGTCCAACATGGTCGTTGTAACTGCATGGTAAAATTTCTCTTAGTACATGGTGCATGCATGGATATATTCCATACATTCAAAGTTGGAATGGTAATTAATACATAGTCCAGAGATTTTGCTCTCTCTGCCGGGTACAAATATATAGAGATGTATATTGTACATTTGCAAAATTCAATAAATTTATTAATTCAGCGTTGTGTGTGCCTCAAGTCTCAAGTGCCTTTTCTCTCTCTTCAGATTATATGTAATACAAAAATATTGAATTTATTTATTGGCTGCTCAGACCACTCATATACTGTGTGAGCTTAAATTGAAACTAACGTACGTATACACTGCTCCTGAGAGAGCTTTAGTGCTAATTCTTGATGACTCTGAGGCTAAGAGCTAGAGATGCATTAAAGCACTATACATATATATTATTACATGACTGGGAGGGCAGTATGGCTAAATATTGGTTCGAGACTGGAGTATTGGTCCCGACCGAAGGGAGGGCCAATGCAAAAGTCAAGAACTAATATTTTAGCCATGTTGCCCGACCAAAGGAATGTAATAATGGATTTATTATATACTTATCAACAAGGGTGTGCATCTTTGCTAACTAGCTACTAGCATGTTGTGACTACAGTACAGTTAGCCACAGAAAAAATGAGCTTGAAGCAGGCCTGGAGGAGTAGTGGCCATAGCAAGAGCAAAAAATTCATAGCTTTCTTCTGGTTTCTGGCACTGTCAAGAAGCTTCAATGCCTTCGACAAGTTCGACTCCAGTCTGTCTGCACCGATGGACAGTGATTTGTTTACCGGATATAGCATGGGTGGGGTTTTGGTGTTTGTTTAGTAGCTGACTCGCTCGTACTGAAGGCTTTCTCTGTGTCAACGAACTAGCTTGACTAGTGTACCTTTTATACCTCTCCAAGCATTTACAAAAAAACTGGCAGTGGTTTCTATGGAGCCTTCTTTTATACCGTAGCAACGATTATCTGTGATTGGTTAAAATTTGGACGTAAAATTGATTTTTGTGCAGCGTGATTGGCTGAGCATAGCGCGAACAAATTTCTACAAGCGGGCAATAACAGCAGGGCAATACGGGAAGTTATTGCCCGCTACCTCTGTACTTAACTTAGTATAGTAACTATACAAGTATATAATAAATGCCATAGATTATTACCATATATGCCAGGAAAAAATGAACACATGCTACATGTGTATCAATCAAAGGTAGTGAGTTGGGCTTACACAATGTCATGTGGGTAGTATACTCTTGTATCAATGAACAATGTCATGTATAAGTGGATACACACTACTCATTTGCATTTAATCATTTCTATAAACCTCAATGTACACCCACTCACATCAACATTGTTTCATTGCTTTTTCTAGCACTGCCCATTCCTACACTGCTTATTTTTACAAAATTTTTACTACTTGTTTCTATAAAACACAATGTACATACACTCACATCAACATTGATTGTGTGGTTGACCACAAAGTGCATGAGTATAAAACAAAGACATATTTTCAAAACAAAAACATTGCAAATTTTGTAACAATTTATAGACAATTCCCTCACTCCTCAAGGGAGAGGGTGAGATATCATGTTTATCACTAGCACAGGATCAGGAAGGTTGGGTGGGAAATTGATGCCAAGAGTACTACAATCTGCATGATTGGCCTACCCATTCTCAGTGTGATATGAGTGGAACATAGCCATGGTAAAGGTAGTGACTATGTCAATAGAGACGTTCTACAATCTTGTTTTGTGGTCTACCAGACTACCACAAGGTATGAATAATGTACAGGTGATATGACCATGAATGGGTTTGTGTAGTGGATGTTTGGCCAACACATAGCTGTCCATTCAATCTCACTTCAATCCTTGTATCAATTATGGTGAGTAATTGGATATTGATTCTCTCATAGTGATGTAAATGGTACACATTGTACATATAATTATATAAGAATACATAAGCCACAGAAAACGATGTTCAACTATATACGTCATTGCAAGGATACTGTTGGGCTCACTATAATGTGGCATGCTCGTCCCATGCAAATGAAGTAGTGTCCACATCTACAATACCCTGTGTATCATAGTGGTGGCTGGGGCTCACCCATTCATTGGGAACACCATCAATTACAACCTCAAGACACATGTGGGGAACTAGCACACATATAAGATTATTAGGTGTTGGTTGATCTAGACAGCAGGACGGTGACCATGGAAGTTGGAATCCACTAATTAAAAGAGTGTGGAACAACTGGCCGTCAGGTTGAGTGGCCGGACCTGACATGTAGTAGGGTGCAGTGGTGGCCATGCATGCAGCCTGCATGCAGCTTCGGTAGGTATGCCATGACTGCCTGACACATGTACTCAACATGCAAACAACAGCAATCCACGGTCAAACTGGGTATAGTGACAACAGAGACTCAAAGAAGGTGTACACACAACAGTAGGCAAAGGCACTACAAGACCATGGTGTTCAAACATCCTATCTGGACACTGACATTAATTTTGCTGTGACTGAGGCACAGAGGCCATGGATGGAGGGAATACTTAATGTCCAAGCTCAGATGAATATACAGTAGTGAAATTTTCCTGGACTCTAGATCTGCATGCATGGTATAGAAACTTTCAACTAAGTTTTGGCCTGATTTTTTAGTTGACATATGATCATAAATCTTCACTACCAAGTTCCTGTGCTAGTAATGTATCGTAAATTTGTGTAAATTGCAATTACCTAATATAGTTGTGTGCTTCGATCAGTTTATTAATGATTGCATGTGGGAACTGTTTAATCTGTCACCCATCCACAGACCATTGGTCACCCGGGTACATGTGCATAGAATTTGAAACACAAGTGTTAGAAATGTGCAAGTTTCCCATACTTGTACCAGTACTATCTCATTGCTATAGATATACTCATTACTCCATGGACATGATTACAACCCATGTTCATGTAAACACTGTGCTACTTCATTTGCATAAACATACTCACATTATGAATATGAAGACGTATTTACTAAAGTTGATCTGGTTTGAAAATACTGACAGAAGTTAAACACATGGTTGGTAATGAGTTTCACAATGTTGAAAATACATGCCAGTCAATACTATTTTATGGTCAATACTTTTCTTATGGGACAAACAGCTAACTTTTGACTGGTAAGGGACAGCTGAAACAGCAATCAAAAGAATGGGGAGAATGAGCGCATGCATGGATGGATAATAAGAAAATCATGAGTCAATATTTTTTGTATTGGCCTTTTCAAACTATATGGACTTTAATAGCTGGTATGATTACCAAATACTGTACCTTTATCTTTGGTCTCCTTCAAGTCCTGTAGGGATGAGTCATCTTCTTTTATCATCTTCTCATATTTTTCCACCAACCCTCTCCATTCTTTGACCTCAGCTTCTTTCCCTTCAATCTTCCCCTTTGTCAGTTCTCTGCTCTCAGTACCAGCAGAGGTGGAGGATAAGAGACCTTTTAGTTGTCTCAACTCCTGCACACAATGAACACACATCAGGTTTGAAAATGGGTCCACATCTACCAACCCACGTACATATTATACACTCATCACTTACCTCTTCAGCTGCACTCTGCCATTGCTGACAGTCTGCCTTCCCCTATGAGGGGTTATAGAGAGTAGGAAAGTAAGTTAACTAGTGACCACAATGCAATTACAAGTTATAATTAACATCCGGATCCTACACAGTCATGAATAGACACATCACATGATCACTATATCAATATCATGTGACAGGCAAATTAACATGCTAACTAGTTTTGTGTACTCTGACCCCACCCTCTCATGAATTGGACACAATCTTCAGACAAATTCCATCATTGGAATGAAGCAGGTGTGCATAAGGCGTGGTTTCATTATTTTGCAGTCCCATGGTATGATCAATGGATGAGTTACTGTAATTATTGCTTTCCCTGTGGAGAAGTAGTCTGTATAGTGCCACCTCAGCACTTCTGATCTATAGTCTTATCACAGGTGGAGGAGATGCTCTGGCAGGCAATAAATTCATCAGTCATCTTAGTCAACAAAATAAACTCTGTGATAGTGATTGGTAATCATTGGGGGTTGGGCCATATTCTCACGTGACATGAGTGACACGTGCATGTGACATAATACCCTGAGGTCAGAGTTCAATAGAGTGAGCCAGCTAGATGGTGACTAGTAGCTGAAGGTCCTCACCAACCAAAGAAATACCATCTTCCAGAGAGTGAGGGCTTGGAAACAAAGGGGGGAGGTCTTACAACTTAAAACACTATTAGGATACAAATAAAAACAAGGAATATTGTTGCATGCATACACTAAAACTAAGAGATTGAATTTCTGGCTGGGGGATCAAGAGGCATCTCTTGAAGGAGTGTGGTTGAGTTATCAAGTACAAGGCATGACCATCATTTCAAAATTCATCCAATCATTGTCCTTGTGAGAGGGTGGGGTCTGGCTATAGTGGTGACTACAATGTCATTGTCATGTTAACACATGACTACATAATGCTAATCAGTTTGGGTTAGAGCAGTGAATTATCACTAAGATACTATAATGTATGAATTCACCAAAGGATGGAGCATCAACTGGTGGTAAACTAGAAACAAACCATCATGTTTTGATAAGTGTGGCAACAATCATAACATCATCAAAGGTCAAAGTACATTCATCTAGCCACTCACAACAGAACCACCCACCAAAGCTAACTGATACTCATCACAAATCACTACAGGCTACACATCATGTTTAGGTACCATGACAATTGATGGGAGATCATACTATTGGTAAGAGGTATGAAATGATGGACCCATGGAGTGATGGAATCATGTGACTAGTGTGTCTTTTTGAAAAGAATTGGTGGCTCAAAACTAGAGTAAAAGCTTCTCTGTTGAATGTGGATTCTAACTATACTCTGTCTGAGCTGAGTTGGCCATCCGGTTGACCGTCCATGTGCTGAATGTGAAGAATGCGTAGCGCGATAAACAAAGTGCACGTGAGCTCTACGGATGCTCTACGTAAATGTCACATGATACAAAGGTGAGAGCGAGCGTTAATTAGAAACAATGCTAAACGGCTCGCATTGCTTTGTATGGCAAGTTTTGTTTCTCCAAGTTCCAAGAAGAGCAGTAAAGCGCTTTTTATATATTTTGTCCAGGTTGGAGAGCTGAGCAGATTCGTTCAAGTCCTGTCCAATTTCCATTTTCTGTTCGTGAGTTATTCGCGCAAAAGTGAGTGCCAACTCAGCTCAGACAGAGTATAATGTTACTAAAGGAAGGTTCACATGAATTGTGAGGGGTTGCTCAGACAAGACACACCCCTCAATGATTATCATCTGAAAATACATCCCAAGAATAGTATTACGTCTACAGACAAACTTACTTCTTTCCATTCCTCTATCCACTCTTTCGTCTCTGCCTGTATAAGATGGAACAAACAAATCATGACTGATGATCATACATGAAGTGGCCTCCCTAGCCAGATGAAATGCTACCCCATGCTCTAACATGTTCATCATAGTCTACATTCATCTGCTAGGGGAACAGCAGAGGAGGCCTGGAGACCTTGGACATAGGAGCACATGTCCTGTCATGGGGAATGGTACAATTGTAAGTGTAATTTGAACATGCCAACAATAGGATAGTCTCGTCCCCAGACCCCACCCCCTCTGGTCTCAATTGAGTAAAATCTTGGTTGTGCTGAGTCAGCTGTCATAAAAACACGACTACCATGCAATCAGATTTTTAGCATTGGAGTCTTCACGAGAAGTCATACTTTCATTTGCATGTCAAGACTCAAGTTAGTATATCGCACAGTGTAGAGAATGTCTCAGACTGAGCTTTGTGCAAATCCCTTACAATAGAGCATCTTAAACGGATTGTGCTAATTAATTGGGCTATAAAAAGCCAGAATGGATCTGGTAAGCACTCAGCCATTGACAATCTCAGTAGATTCAGTTGACCAGGCTCTAGTACCCCTACACACACATGCCGGATCAGAGCTCTCCACTCCTAGCTGGCTCAGTACGTACACACATATTGGTCACATGACTCGAACAGCCATTTTCAGTGCTGACTCTCCTCTCCTTGGAGAAGGGGTGGGGTCTGGGGATGAGACTATACAATAGGAGGTTACAACATGAGTATAGACACCAGGGGAGGCACTTTTTGGGTCATACAGTAGTAACAATCACTATGAACTATTACAACAAAAACACAATACACAATGAATGGTGCACCATTCAACCCTCAGTACACTCAACCAGTTCAAGATTAGCTACATCAAGACCAGCCATCAGATAGTTCACTAATATGTAGTGACATGACGGTACAAAGGCAAAGGCTTGGTACACCTTGGTAGCTGGCAAACAGGTTGGAATTGTATTTGGAGATATAACTTTATATCAACATACACTCATGTTAGAACTTATGTCATCTGACAGCACTGACCCTGGGCAGACTGGAAGGCAATGAGAGAACAAGATTGGGAACTTGGGGAGGCAAATAAATTGTCACTAGTCAACTCAATCAGATATTACTTGACTCTTGTTTCATTAGTTGGAAAAGGAAACATTCACAAATCCATGATGTCTCTCTGCATGTTTGACAAGGTTTTTTATCTCTCTCCCAGGCTCATGCACTCTCTACATGTGAGTATATAAGAGTCATTCCCAGAAAGGGAATAAGACTAGATATGTGGAATATACACAACAGAAGCCTAGCTAGCTAGTTGAAAGCAGATTTAATATTTCAAGTCTGTTCTACTCATTAGAATACTATACAAACAATAGCTATAGTTAACGAATAGTCATTTTAAACAACTCAGCACTCAGACTTACTATTTCTCTTTCAAGCTCTTCCAGTGTTAGCGGGAAATTGGCAGCCATCATTCAGAAAGTTAGCCAATTAAAAAATTCGCTATTAACCCTTTTGTGACTGTTGAAATTAATCAGTGTGTACTTCACTTACAGCATTATATCTTTTTACTGCAGGCATAACGTGGAATATGCATCATTGTCTGAAATAATTCTCTTGCATATAATATTTTCAGTATAAAGTTGTCACTGACAACTGATGACCCGGAAGTTACATGCACATGCCAGTGCATGTAATTACTGCGCCCCTCTCGCTGGACTTTGATGCTGTCAGATTGTATGACATGCATGGCTAAAAATATTGATCATAGTTTTATTTACTGAGATGGATTGTCCAAGGTCACTGGTAGTAAAACATAGCTATACCATGAATGCACTAATATGCTGCAACAATATTAATTTTTATAACATTGTGAGATTGAGGCAAGATGCTCCAAAAAGATATTCGTCTATCAGCTAGATATTCATCCTACTCCAGATCAAAACCTGCAAGTTGAAACAGAATGATTATTATAATATTATAGCTAGTACTAAAAGAACCTGATTATTACAATTATAGCTACATGCAGTAGAACCTCCGACTGTGGACAATTCTCGGTTATACCCAAAATTCCAATTCCATACTTAGTATTGAAGCATTACAAACAGAACCTCTGAGAAAAGGACACCTTCTCCACAAAGGACAATTTATATTGTCCCCAAAGTGTCCATTTTGGAGGTTTGAGTGTATGAATGTCTATATAGGCCGGGACAGGCTAAGAACTAGTACAGATGATACTATACAATTTACAGCTGTTTTCCCAGGCTCCTCCTAGGTCATTTGCAAAATTAAATAGGAAAACATTAACAAAGAAGGAATCTGGGCCCGGAACAAGCTAACTCACAATAACACTATGCATATGATGAGATAAACAAGCAATATGCAACATGAGCTTTTCTACCAAGAAAAAAAGTCATTCTGTACGACTAATTTAACTTAAACTAACCTTTAACTGAGTAAATAGAAGAGCATCATAGCAGCCACAAACATAGACAGCAGGCAAAGACCCGGTTGAACTTGACTTTATAGTCTGTGGTCACAGTACGATGTATTGATGTCAGCCATATGGTTACATCAACTGTATTGTGTACTAGAATAAAAAAATAAACAAGTAAGTAAGCTGTTGTCAATTTGACTCAATAAATTGAGATATTGACTTGTAGGTTACATAACACCCTATCACAATTTTTATATGTAGTTTATACAAGCCATAGATCTTAAACTACCTCTTATTTTTATAAGTCTACCTGCATTGAATGTTCAGCGTTGATCTTCATCACTCTGGATCTCCTAGCGTACATTAAAGGTGCTATTGCACGGAAGTTGTACGCGTAGTAATTTACACCGCGTAGTGAAGCCATAATGTGCGTAGAACAATATGCGTGTATAAAAATGTGCGACCACGTGCAGTTTGAATTTGAACGCTTACAAGACATGATGAGCAGTAGAAGCACACCAAGAGAAGGAACGGGGAAGAAAGAAGCTAGATGAGTGTAAGTCTAAGCGTATAAGTATGTCAAATAGCTGCAACTTGCCACGTGGTCACAAAGAAAAATTATGCGTACGTTGGAGTCAACGCGAAAATAGGAGCGCAAATTGCATTCCAATGACGTATTTTCAACCAATGAAATTTCAGTATTGATTTTTGGGCCATTTTTTCAAAAAGTTGCCGCTTCCGTGCAATAGCACCTTTAACACAGCCCGCGAGGGACACAGAGCACAAAGATAATTCTGGACGGTCACTGGTTTACAGAGAAAAAAATTAAATCTCAAACTGATCACATGATTTACACGTAGAAAAGGGGTTAAATTTTAAGTGGCTAACCTTCTCTCCCTAGTGGCTAGTCAGAAAAACTGACCCTCTCTTAGGCCTGGAAACCAGGCTAGAGAATCACTTAGGTAAATAACCTGTCCCACAGAAGTCCTGTCACAGAAGGAACCGGGTAGAGAGAGATTGTACTTCGTGAGATTCGCTGCATGTGACACTGGTAATCAATTCATTTTGCAAAGCAACACAGCAAGAAATTTTAAAGATACGGATAAATAGAAACAANGCAATGTTTTTGTTTTGAAAGTATGTCTTTGTTTTACTCATGCACTTTGTGGTAAACCACACAATCAATGTTGATGTGAGTGTGTGCACATTGAGGTTTATAGAAATGATTAAATGCAAATGAGTAGTGTGTATTCACTTACATGGCATTGTTCATTGATACAACATTACAAGGAGTGGGGCTCGCTTCGCTCGCCCACTCCTTGTTTGTGTATGTTTATAGGATCAGTAACTATCACTCAAACAATAGTAACATATGGATGAGCAAAGCTATTGTGTATATAATAAATATTCTTCTATGGTCAGTTGGCTTAGAACAACCTTTGCAGTTGAAGCAGCACACAACAATCACATCAATACTGGCATAAGCAATTGGAAACTCATAGGGAAGCAATGCTGCATGTGTATATGCCCTGCTTAGTGCTACTTTGCTTTGGCCAGCTCAGCAATTTACTTCACTACGTGACGTCACAAACGACCCTTTTCCGACTTCCGCCATTTTTGTAATCTGCTGGCAAAGAAACTCGTTATCTGGCTAGTTGTGTTTCGTGTACAGCGACAGAGAAGCAGACTCCTAGAAGCGAAAGTTCTCCCCTCGCTACGCTTCTTTTGTGAAAGATTGGCTTCTCTATCACGCTTCTTTGTCGGATACATACACCACTGGTAGGCCTTGTCAGCGATCTCAAAAAAAGTTAGCCTTACTTGTAGCGCCTGTGATTCTATCCTAGGCTGGTACTATCTAAGCTAGTTCTCTAGGCACACTTTTTATAGCTTGTATTTTTCACAGTCCAAAGAAAAAGTAGCGTTTTGGCTTGAGGTCGCATCACTTCCGGTGACCCTCCGTTACA
This sequence comes from Tethya wilhelma, assembly GCA_964030475.1. Lineage (NCBI taxonomy): Eukaryota > Metazoa > Porifera > Demospongiae > Tethyida > Tethyidae > Tethya > Tethya wilhelma. The sequence goes on from CAXIPT010000042.1 coordinate 149,240, forward strand.
CACACACACACACACACACACACACACACGGACAAAACTTTGCTTATAATATGATACTACCCACATGTATAAGCCCAACTCACTACCTTTGATTGATACACATGTAGCATGTGTTCATTTATTTTTCCGGCATATATGGTAATTTTGGCATGTACAGTGCTTTTAATGCATCTCTCTTAGCCTCAGAGTCACCAAGAATTAGCATTGACCATTGAAGCTCTCTCAGAAGTGGTGTATACGTTAGTTTCAATTTGAGGTCTAACAGTTGGTCTCTTTATGAGTGGTCTGAGCAGTGTTGTCTGTGCCTCAAGTCTCAAGTGCACTCTCTAGCTCTCTCTTCAGATTATACGTAACACAAAAATATTGAATTTCGCAAATGTACAATATACATCTATACATGTGGCCGGCAGAGAGAGCAAAACACCTGGACTATGCATGTATTAATTGCCATTCAAACTTTGAATGTACGGAATGTATCCATGCACCATGTACAAAGAGAAATTTTACCATGCAGTTACAACGACCATGTTGGACTCACTCAGGCTCCTCCCCCTTACTTATTAAATAATTTTAATCCATTTATACTGATTTATTTGTCTGTAGTTTCTCCTGGGGTATCTTCCACTTGTCTATTTTGATTTTGAATGTTTGGATTTGGGTTTGAGTTTTCTTCTGTGATGCTGCATGATGTCATCATTATCATCACTTTCTTTCCCTTCACTGGCTTCCATGTTTGAACAAATCTAGTAACATACTCACTACTATGGAAGGCTAGCTGTTATCATTGTGCCTTTTTTCTTGTCACTCTCTATAAACAGTCTTGAATCAAATCTGTTCAATTATTTTCTAATGGACTTCATGATCAATTTCGGAAACGTAATCTTCTCTCTCAATAATAGTTTAGTTTTGATGATTCCTTAGTGGCCTTCATCAGCCAAAACTATAGAGCATGTTGACGAAAATTAGTTTGTATGACAATTCGAGTTCCTTTGAGAATGATATCACCATCTTTGTTGACTGTTAATTTGCTTGTTTATCTGGATCTTTAAACTCCCCAAACAAGAGCAAGATCTTCCTTTTCTGTCTGTTATAATAGCTAGTCAGATGGAAACATCGTTGGGCGAGCCTGAGCGAAGGATCTTCATTTATAAGACCATGCTATTAGTAGATAAATGCATGATTATCTACTCCTAGATCCTGTTATAGCAAACCTATTATCTATGTGCAAACTTATTGAAATGATTCTGAGTGCTCAAGGTTACAAGCAGGCTGGTGCCAATCTGGCTGTCACAGTGACTGTGTAGGTGTCCATTCAGCTGGGAACGAGACTGTGTCTGTAAAGAAATGAGCAGCTAGCTAGGCTGAGCTAACTGTAACTGAGTGGCAGTGCTGTCAGTCTAAAGCATACTATGCAGCAACTTGAACGATCTGTAAGTGCGCGAGCTCTTGCCTTTGTTTTTCGATTTTGCGTGCATGCGTGTAACTAGAAATACCTTAAGTCTGAGGCCCTGATCTTAAATTTTTTGGCTTTCATGTTATTCAAGCAGCCTAGCTATTTCTGGTTTGGTCAACGTCATGCATGCATTACACTTCCTCAATGTTTCACCGTTCCACTGGGGCTCGCTCAGGCTCGCCCCAATAATGCTGCTTAACAAGAGTGAGAGATCTGCTAATGTTAGCAACAATTCTTTGATCATTTTTACCTTTGATTATTTGTGTGTTTTGACAGAATAGCTGACAGTCCAAATGGAGAGGTATCTGTAGTGAGCTGGCACTGCTTTGCTTTGTCAAAATAGGCCTTGACTGTGTCACTGGTCAATAACTCTTTGCCTCTCTGAAATGCTAGCTGCTTCATTCGACTGAATCATGTGATGTGTCTATTTATGACTGTGATAGATACTATTGTGTGTTGCTGGGGATGGCGTATGGATCATGTGCTTCAATTTTTACATGTATGTACTAAATGCTGTACTAGTATTTTCTCCTGCCATAGTAGCCTCAATGCCTGAGTCAGAGCAAATATTTGTGTGCCAGATAGGATGTTTGAACACCATGTATGGGCTTGTAATGCTTTAATTTGCCTACTGTTGTGTGTACACCTTTTTTGAGTCTCCATTGTCACTATACCCAGTTTGACCGTGGATTGCTGTTGTTTGCATGTTAAATTGAGTAAATGTATCAGACTTGCATGACATATACCTACCGAGGCTGCACGGCCACCACTAGTTGAACCCTCCTACACGTCACCTATACCCAGTTTGACCGTGGATTGCTGTTGTTTGCATGTTGAGTACATGTGTCAGGCAGTCATGGCATACCTACCGAGCCTGCATGGCCACCACTGCACCCTCGTACACATCAGATCCAGCCACTCAACCTGACAGCCAGGTATGGGTACGACTCTTCAGGGCCATCCATTTTCAGGGCTAGTTGATTCGGCAGGTGAGTTGTTCCACACTCCTTAGTGGATTTCAACTTCCATGGCCACTGTCCTGCTGTCTAGATCAACCAACACCTAATAATCTTATGTGTGCTAGTTCCCCACATGTGTCTTGAGGTTGTAATTGATGGTGTTCCCAATCAATGAGTGAGCCCCAGCCACCACTATGATACACAGGGTATTGTAGATGTGGACACTACTTCATTTGCATGGGACGAGCATGCCACATTATTGTGAGCCCAACAGTATCCTTGCAATGATGTAGTTGAACATCATCTTCTGTGGCTTATATATTCTTATATAATTATATGTACAAAGTGTATACCGTTTACATCACTGTGAGAGAATCATGCAGTATCCTATTACTCACCATAATTGATACAACAAAGAAGAATGACCTGAGATTGAAATGGACAGCTATGTGTTGGCCGAACTTCCCCTACACACACACATGCACATTCATGGTCATTATTTCTGTACATTATTCATACCTTGTGGTAGACGGCCACAAAACAAGATTGTAGAATGTCTCTATTGACATAGTCACTACCTTTACCATGGCTATGTTCCACTCATATCACACTGAGAATGGGTAGGCCAATCAGATTGTAGTGCTCTTCGCATTTTCAATTCCATCCAACCTTCCTGATCCTGTGCTAGTGATAAACATGATATCTCACCCTCTCCCTTGAGGAGTGAGGGAATTGTCTATTAATTGTTATGACATTTACAATGTTTTTGTTTGGAAAATGTCTTTGTTTTACTCACACACTTTGTGGTCAACCACACAATCAATGTTGCCGTGAGTGTGTGCACATTGAGGTTTGTAGAAATGATTAAATGCAAATGAGTAGTGTGTATTCACTTACATGACATTGTTCATTGATACAAGATTATACTACCCACATGTATAAGCCCAACTCACTACCTTTGATTGATACACTTGTAGCATGTGTTCATGCAGTTGTTTTTTTTTTAGTTTTTTATATTTTGTATAATAATTGTCTATACCCATGTATAGTTCTTTACAGTAGTCATTTTGTGTGTTTGAGAGAGAGAGAGAGAGAGAGAGAGAGAGAGAGAGAGAGAGAGAGAGAGAGAGAGAGAGAGAGAGAGAGAGTGTGCATTGTGTGTGTGTGTGTGTGTGTGTGTGTGTGGTGTGTGTGGTGTGTGTGTAATTAGAACCCCTATGCTCTACACAACATTTGTTTTCATAAAACTGTAATTTCTCAAGTGTCCTTTAAATTTCTCTCTCTTAAGATTATACGTCATGCAATAATATTGAAAAATGGAAATGTATATACATGTGGCTGCCAGAGAGAGCAAAAAAAGCCTCTCTTTAAATTATTTCAAATTATTTAAATATACTAAAAGTGTCCACCGTGTACAAACAAACATTCTACCAGTTCCAACAACTATATAGAGCTCGCTCAGGTTCTCACTTACCCCTTAGGCTCCTCCTCCTGATTGTTTAACTAATTTTAATCTGTCCATACTTATTTATTTATCTGTAGTTTCTCCTGGGGTATCTTCGAACTTCCCACTTGTCTATTTTGATTTTGAACTACTGTAACATTGTTTGGATTTGGGTTTGGGTTTTCATCTGTTATGCTGTATGATGTCATCGTCAACACTCTCTTCCCCTTCACTGACTTCCATGTTTGTATATGGTAAACAAATCCAAATCTATAGTAACATACTTATACCACTAGAAAGGCTCTTATCATTGTTCCTTTTTTCTTGTCATTCAATATTAAAATTAATCATAGGCAGTGTTGAAACGTGTACCAAAGACTATCTTCGAAGAAAAAATCAACATCAGAATTGTCTTCTCTTTGCATGTCTTCTGAAGAATCTCAAGCGCTATAATATAGATCAAGTCTCTTTTCACTGGATATTTCTTGCCTTTTTTCCTCGTTTTGTGTGTATATTCCACCGGATTTTGTGTGAGGAAATTCGTTTGAGTGCGATTCCAGTTGACTACAGTCAGTATCTACATCTGATAATTTCCCTGTTGCCACCGTTGAAAGTATGGCTTCCCATGATACAAGACGTTTTTGTTTCTTCCTGAGTGCTATACGTTTGGGAACGTTTGCATACTATGCCGTATATTGCGCATTTTACTGTTACTCGTATATTACATACTTGCCAACCTCAACTATATTACTTCTGCAGGACACTTTCATAAATTTTGCAGGACATAATATAAAAATGCAGGACAACAATACTATTTTTAATACTCATGGTTATAATAACCAGGTCAGCATACAATTATTATAAAGGCATTCTCATTACATCATTGCTGGCAAAAAGAGGCGGGGTCTAGATTCAAGACTACAAGGCTATCTAGTCGACTAGATTGTAGTTAGTGCCATGATGTAGCTGTAGATTCAACTGAATCACTGGTTCTGTCTCTGTTTCAACTGAGTACTGAGTAGGATCATTGTGACTAGAACAGTTTTATGTGACTGAAGTTCACGTAGATTCTGGGAAATTCTTACTTACTAATGGAACTCCTGGACAGTACCACTAAATACGGGACAATCCCAGAAAAATCGAGACAGTTGGCAAGTATGATATTAGTACCTATACATAGCAATTAGCCCACGCAATGCACAGATAAGGTTGTAAAGTTTCTGGTCATGTTCATTAAGACAGTGCTCTAGACATGTGGGATTATAGTGAGCTTATCATACGTACGGTAGTACATACAGTAGGAATGGGCCGACTGTCCCATAGACACAATACAAAATGTTGGCCACCATAAAAATCTAGTCGAACAAAATTAAACCTTCAAAGTTGCTCAGAAGCTTTCAATGACAGATTACGAACTGCATGCAAGGCCTAGCACTCGTAGAGAGCGCTAGTGGGAAGCCACCATACTGCCATAGTGCCATTTTTGTTTATCTAACTTACGTACGTACTTACTTACTTACTTCCTAACTGCATGACTTACTTGAAAAAGATTTTCAGAGAACCAGAATGTGTTGAGCCCAATTTGACGGCACAAACTAAGTTCTTTTCATGGGTACTACATTCCTTGATACCCGTTTTCATCATAAATAGACCTAAACAAAAACTAGAAAGCTTTAAAACCTAGCGTATAAATTGCAGTACTACAATGTAGCTGTAGTATCGTGAACTCTTGAACTGTAATACCTTAATTGTACATTGTAACTAAGGTGTAAATGTATTTTCTATTGTTTAACTTGTTTTAGTTGTGTTACTTAGTACCTCTAGTGTTAGTTAGTGTTAATGGTAACATAATGGTTTTTGTTTCTTTTGTTCTGTATTTTTCCTTTGTTATTTGTCTTTAGTTTTGTATAAATAGGAGTTTAGTTTGTACTTAGATATTGAGAGTTTTTCAACTATTAAATTATTACTTCTGAACGGATCAGATATCACATTGGCGACGAGGATTGTGGATTTCAAGATAGTCTGACATGGCTACATCATCATATGGAACTCTCAAAGAATTTGACTCTGACGTGGAGACAATAAGCAAATACCTTGATCGTGGAGACAATAAGCAAATACCTTGATCGTGTGGATTTATATTTTACAGCAAATGCTGTGGCAGAGGACAAACAAGTCCCTATTCTACTGAGCTCCATTGGGCCAGTAACCTACTCACTAATATGTGATCTACTAGCTCCTGACGAACCAAAGTCCAAGGCATTAAAGGACATTCAGACAGTGCTCAAGGGACATTTTGAGCCACAACGAGTCACAATTGCAGAACGATTTCACTTTCATCGAAGAAGCCAGCAGCCTGGTGAATCTATTGCTGAATTTGATGCAGCTCTACGCAAGCTAGCAGTCACTTGCGATTTCAAGGACTATTTAGAAGAAGCTCTACGTGACAGATTTGTTTGTGGACTTTGTAGCGAAGCTATTCAACAACGATTGCTCGCCGAAGCCAAATTAACCCTTACTCAAGCCAAGGAACTTGCGCTAGGAATGGAAGCAGCTGACCGTAACTTGCGATCATTGAAAGGACAAGATCCAGGAATCAAGAAGATACGCAGCAAAGTCAGCAAGCCTACTACTCCAAACAACAAAAATTCTTCTCAGTCATGCTACAGATGTGGGAAGCCAAACTACTTAGCTTCAGATTGCATACACAAAAATGCTACTTGTCATTTTTGCGGGAAGAAAGAGCACATTGCTCCAGCCTGCAGACTTGCTCTTCAACAACAAAAGAAGACTATACATCTACTGGGTTTAAATCTCAGAACACTTCAAAAGCTCACCATGTGGAAGAAGCCACACCAGAGACCACAGATTCGGACTCAGACTTTAGAGCTTACAAAGTGACCAAAAAGGGAACTCACTCATCTACATGTCCTCCAATCCAAGTGGCAGTGCAGATTGATGGAAAACCCCTCATCATGGAGGTGGATACTGGAGCTACCGTCTCTATTATTTCAGAAGCCACATGGAAGGAACAGCTTCCTGGCACAAAGCTATGTATGTCAAGATTGGTACTTAAAACATATACCAATGAACCCCTACAGGTAATCGGACAGCTCAATGTTAATGTTCGCTACCAAGGACAAGAATCTCCACTACTTCTTTATGTTATCACTGGAAATGGTCCCAGTCTGTTTGGACGGAACTGGCTAAAGCACATTCACCTAGACTGGCATCGCATCGCCACCGTTCGCAACAAACCAATGGAACTGAATGCGCTACTGGACAAACATGAAGCCTTATTCAAAGATGAACTAAGAACTGTACATCCAGAGAAGGCCACTCTACATGTGGATCCTCAGGCAACACCAAGATTCTTCATACCGCGACCAGTACCCTTTGTCATTAAAGAAGCAATTGGAAAGGAACTAGATCAGCTGGAACAGCAAGGAATTTTGAAGAAAGTCGACAGTAGTGATTGGGCAGCACCTATCGTACCAGTAGCAAAGAAGGATGGTTGTTTTCGGATTTGCGGAGATTATAAAGTAACTGTGAACCAAGCCCTCACTGTGGATCAATATCCCCTTCCAAAGCCCGAAGATTTATTTGCAACATTAGCAAACGGGAAGACCTTCACCAAATTGGATCTCTCTCAAGTATATTTGCAGCTTCCATTGGATGAAGAGTTAATGAAATATGTGACGATCAACACCCACCAAGGTTTGTATCAGTTCACCCGACTTCCTTTTGGAATTGCCTCAGCACCAGCAATCTTTCAGAGACTCATGGATAAAATCCTATGGGGAATCCCTGGAGTCATCTGTTACATCGACGACATTTTGATTACAGGAAAAGATGAAGAAGAACATCTCAAGAATCTAGCTGAAGTTTTGGAATTAACGCCTAGAAAAACATGGGTTCCGCCTCAAGATGGTGAAATGCCAATTTCTCATTCCCTCAGTGGAGTATCTAGGTCATCAGATTGATCAAGAAGGCATATGTGCAGTACCTGGCAAAGTAGAAGCCATTACAAATGCCCCTCAGCCAACCAATGTACAGGAACTTCGATCCTTTCTCGGTTTGTTGAACTACTATGGTAAATTCATCTGTAACCTTTCATCTATTCTCCATCCACTCAATCGACTATTACAAGCACACCA
>CAXIPT010000043.1:0-48245 GCA_964030475.1 Tethya wilhelma
CAGCTCAACAAAAGCAGAAGGCTTATTACGACAAGCACTCGAAGACAACCGATTACAATGTTGGTGATAGAGTCATGGTGTATATGCCTGGAGAGATCAAAGGGAAAGCATGGAAGCTAGCTCGGCCATTCTTTGGTCCGTACAGAGTGTTGTCCACAACACCAACGAATGCTCAAGTCAAGCCAGTTGATAAGCCAGATGCTGAACCCATCTTCATCTCTCTCGACCGTGTCAGGCCTTGCTATCCAGAACTACCCGATGTCTCGTGGTGTGGTAGCACTAAGAAGAGAACCAAGCGGAAGAAAGCTACTAGGCAAGAGGACATCGAGCCTGTACCTGTACCAGAACGGACCTCAGGACCCACTACACGTTCCATGATGAGAGCGGCCAAGGAAGCGTGATGACACAGACCGAACTTAATCACCGAATTATCAATCATGCATTTGCTTGAGGACAAGCTTTGATTTAAGCGAGGGGAATTGTAGTGACTTGCATAAAATTAACACTATCATTGTAGTTGTGTAGTATGCACATGCTCAGTAGCCCTGATTTATATACAGGAAGTTACTTATTATTTATTGTGTATGTATAAGTCTGTGTATTTTACTGTAAGACCAGAGAGGATTAAAGTTGAGCTATGAGCAACATGGAAAGTGAAAGTAGCAAGCCAAGCGCAAGTGCAGTCGCGGCCTAAGACCCTGGTCGTTACACATCTTCTCACTTAACTCGATCTACCCTTCTCCTCAGGAGCAGAGGGAGAGATATGATGTCCCTATTTGGGTCTGTTTCAGTTAGCAACAGGGGTCCCATTGTTGATGAGGATTGGTTATAACTGCTTTGCTCGAGGGTCAATGTTATGGGTTATGTTATGTTATTGTTAGAGGGCCATTCTCTTTGATTTCTAATATACGTCTCTTGCGATTTTGAATGATGTCATCATAGTCTTCATCTTTGTACTTTGTTCATCTTCATTGTTATACTCTGGGGATCTTTATTAGTGGTGACATCATCTTCATCGTCATTGAAAATATCATCAGCTAGTACACCCTGTACACACCCACACACAATCAGTGGAACATATTACTTACGCTAGAGAGGAAAAAATTCGAATCAAGTTGGACTCAAACCCAGGTCTTAGTAATTGAATCTAATCAAATACTCCTACCACTTGAGCTACTAGAACTCACTGGCATTGGAGCAGAGAATAGTAGCATAATATTATACTACTATATTCAGAGACACTACATAGTCAACAGATCTCAATCTCCCTGCACACACACATCACTAATTGAACTAGCCAGCTTACAGTGCATGGTTATGAGTTGAGCCTTGTTTATGGGATTACACTTTCAATTGGTCTCCTCATAACACTGTTGTACTGGGATGGGATACAGTGGTGGATCTAGGATTTTGTAAGGGGATGCAGAAAATTTTTTCCTCGCCATGCCCATTTCCGGTTAGAAAGCCCTGCCCCTTTAGCATGCGTGCAGCTAAAATTTTGCCAGACCAGGGCCTTATTGGCGAAAATTAAAAAAACAGCAAGAGACAGACAAAAACTATATCTTCTACAAAAAAACTGAGTTTATAGTTGGGTTTCTTTTCTTATTTCAAATTGAAAGGGGGGATCCTGGGTGGGCTATAGCCCCTGTAGCCAACCCCCTCTATCCGCCCCTGGGATAGGCTGTTTTTTTTTTTGAAAATACCTGTTTTACTGGGCCTGCTTGTTGTCAGTCAGGTTTTTACTCATACGAGTACAAAAGAAGGATCCCTGAGTCAGCCTTATTCTTGATAATAAAATTATGTAGTCACTGTGGTGATTATGATCTAAGTATAGGTTCCTTTGTGTTTTAGTGGGCATACACTCACAATAACCACAGCCTATAATTATTGGTCATGTACTGTAGCAGCAGTGTGGACATAATCACATTACCATGGAGTGCTTCCCAAGACCAGAATCCTTGCAGCTGTAAATAAATTTTAACTCAAAAAATTTATATTATACTAGCTGCTACCTATAATAGTAGTGTATAATATGGAATCAATACTGATTGTCAGTGAGAAATTACATTGATGCTGATGAAGTTTAAATTCTCACAAATCAGAGAGAAGGAATCCTAAAGTGACACAATTTCTGTAGTAGCAGCTATAATATTATAGTACACAGACAGGCAAGCTACGCTGACTCAACAGATTGCTAGGTCGACCACTGACTTGCTGTGGAAGCATTCTTAGAAAACAGGTCCTAGCTGGACCAACTATTGAGAGAAACTTACAACTGATAAGAACACAAACAAAGGTATATTATATATATATAAGGAGAATTTTTTAAACTTAATTGCTATAACCGTTAAGCTAAAAATGCATGCAACCACAGTGGCTAATGTCTAAGTGTCATTAAAACATCATTTGAATTGGGTTTTAAATTGTATTTTAGCAGTCTAAAAGTGCTACGTTATAGAGTATTATATAGTACTGTTACACCATTATAATTCTACTCTTCTATGGCCACATGCAACTACACCTATTAGGAGACTGGTCAATTGATATTATATTATATCCTAAAGGAAAGTGCAGTATATAGTACATTTGATAGAGAACTCATCTGTTCCTGACACCACAGTTGACTGGGGACTCACCAGAATACAGAGAGTCTCAAGTGTAAGTTATTGAAACTAAAGCTTAAAATTAATTTAATAATCTCTCCAAAAATTTAAGTATAAGTTGAAAAAAAAGTTAGCATAATATTATTACAGCATGCATGCATGTTAAGGTTGCACTATTTTAACAATGTAAATATTCAGACAGATTGAAGTAAAATTGTAAAATTCTTAATTGTACGATATACACAACTATACTAATTTACATATAGTATAACCTCAGTTATAATATATGATTATCACGTACACACATACACACACACACATAATAATAATAGTGCAGACACATTACAAAAAGAAAAATGGCCCTCCATGCAGCAGTTAACGATCTTCTTAGTCACATTAGTTGTTAAGCCTCGGCGCGTGCGTAGCACGTGCAGAGGATTACGGTAGTCGTTTTGTGTGTCTGTCTGTCTGTCTGTTTGTTCCATCGAAATCTCAAGAAAGGCAGCTCTAGCGACAAAATTGATGGTACTAACGTTCATAAATCTGAATGATCTTGTAGAATTATATTTTTTGTTGTCTAAAATACTTTAGTTTCCGAAATTTCAAGCTTTTGTGCCTTTCTGAGCGCTTAGCTTCGAGACCACGCCTACTAATTTGGTGTGCGTTATCCAGAATTTAAGCACACTGAGGAACATGGCTGGGCTGTTGTTGCTGAACTGTTGGCCATTGTTGTTTGGTAAAACAGACAGGAGTTGGCCTGCTTTATATATGTAAGCATATATAGGGCATGCAAAGATTTTTACATTGTGGCCGGCCAGCTTGATTATAGCTAGCTAAACTAAATCAGAGTTAGACTCACTGTAGGTCCAGTAGCTAGACTTTGCTATCTGACAGCAGCTGAGTATTCCAATGCATGTATAATTATTGTAGCAAAGCTAATCTGGTTCATGGTCTGTGACATGTGCTGCTTTACCACACTCAAAGTTAGCTATGAGTCTAGATGGATTAGTTGCTGAAGTTTTCAGTGATACACTCTTTTGCACAGTGTGCTAGCTAGTTGAGTGCGCCGAGGCTTATGCACCATCGGTGCCTTCATTTCCTTAGTGTTGGCAAAAACATACCATATCGTACCAGACCATACCCACTGTCTCAGTAAGACCACACCCACTGATAGTGGATCACTTCCAGTCACACCCACCAACCACGCCCCTTTGGATAATGAGAAGTTACTAAGTACATTCTCTGGTAGTGGATCAATTCCAGAAAATCACACTCAGCCATTCTTGGATGAGGACTGCCTGACTCTAACTCAATACGCCCAGTCCCCAGCTTACCATTAACTCCAATATTACTCTGATCTTTGAGCCTGGTCGTCACACTCTTGGTTCTCGTCTTCACTTACAAAATGTTAGCAATTTGGTCTTACAACTGAATTGTACCTACAAACTCCTCCCCTGGTTCAGTTGCCATGGTTACATGTACAAATTCCTCAGGCTTTGATTTTGCTACCATATCTGAGATCAGTGTTAGTGGTCTAGAGTTCAGTGGCTGCCGGGAGAACTCCGTGAAATCTGTAGACCAACTAAGGATGGAGGACTGTAGATTCAGGAGTCAAGATGGACACGGAATGGAATTGAGGAATGTCAGGAGTGCAACTTTTGAGAGAAGCTCTTTCATCCCTCTTACTGCATTTAGAGACACTTGGGATCCATTGAGGGAATGGTATGTACCATCAGGAAGAGGGGCCATTGTTGCCTTTAGTAGCGATATTAATGTTACTGAATGTCTCTTCGTGGGAAATAATGCTACTGATGGTAATGGTGGTGCAATATGGACAGACAGTGGTAGTGTTAGCATACATGATAGTGATTTCCGTAGCAACACAGCAAGTAATGGTGGTGCAATAAGGACAGACAGTGGTAGTATTACCATACATGATAGCAATTTCAGTAGCAATACAGTAGATAGTTACTATGGTGGTGGTGGTGCAATAAGGACAGGCAGTGGTAGTATTATCATACATGGTAGTGATTTCAGTAGCAACATAGCAAAAGTTAGAGGTGGTGGTGGTGCAATAGAGACATTCAGTAGTAGTATTAGTATACAAGATAGCAATTTCAGTAACAACACAGCAGACTATGGTGGTGCAATACAGACAGACAGTGGTAGTATTAGCATACACGATAGTGTCTTCGTCAGAAACACAGCCCTCAATGGTGGTGTACTGCACCTTGGTAGTGCTACTGATAGTATCAATGAAATCAACAACAGTATCTTCAACCATAACCATGTTGCTAGCGAAGGTGGTGTAATTCATGTCCGACACAGAACCATTAGTTTGAATGCTCTTCAAATCACAAATAATTCAGCAACAACTGGTATAGTCTATGCAATGTGTAGCACATTGGTATTGTCTGGCAATACAACCATCTCAGACAACAGAGCATCATCAATTTATGCCTATGTAAGCAACGTCAGATTTTACGGTCACACAAACATCGTGAATAACTTTCACAGAAATGACACTGAACTACTAGAGGGAGGAGCAATCACTGCTTACTTGGAGAGTAATATCACATTTAATGGAACAGTCAACATCTTGAACAATACTGTAATCAGTGGATATGGTGGAGGTATTCTATTGCATGAGCATAGCAGTATCAATACATATGGGAATACGACTATTGCCCACAACAAAGCACTGTTTGGTGGAGGGATATACAGTACATATAAGAGTGATTTGAACTTTTAACGGTAAAATCATGATATCAGAGAATATAGAGAAAATGAAGGGTGGAGGAATTTATGTTAATGACTCAACAGTAAGACTGACTGGAGGTCAACTTGAGTTTATTGAGAATAGAGCCGAGGAAGGAGGTGGAATTTACTTAGGATCAGATGCTAAACTTCATTTGATGAAGTCTATACCAGAGTGCTATAGTGTTCATTATAATTCTCATTGTATGCAGCAATGAATGTCCAGTCTCAGACTGTACTTTACAAATAACTCAGCTGAATATGGTGGAGCAATGTATATCTTCCAGACTGCTACGAATGGGTGTGCTGCAAGATTAGAGTCACCAGAATGCTTCTTCCAAGACCTAGCCTTACATAACGTGAGCTACTCTGACCTAATTGTCCAGAATACATTCTTTGCTAATAACTCTGCTAACGTATCAGGTGCATCAATATTTGGGGGTCTGTTAGACAGGTGTACAGTCAGTCCTAGGGCACAAGTATTCAACAAGTATCAAAATACCTATATTAATGCAACATCATACCTAACACAAGTAACAAACCTCACGACCAATGCTCTACAGTCAGAGATATCATCAGAACCAGTTAGTGTATGCTTATGTACAAATGACCAACCAAATTGTGATAAACCTCCAATAACATATACATTTAAGAAAACAAATCAATTGAGTTTCAATGTATCAGTAGTTGCTGTGAACCAAATGAGATATCCAGTTCTATCTTCTGTGAGAGCACTGTCTTCGAACCGTGGTGGACTGGCACAAGGACAAGGCATTCAGAAAACAACTTTAAACTGTACAGACTTAAGATACACCATATCAATACCACGTGATTCAGAACGACTAGTGTTGAATCTCGAGGATCAAGAATTTGATTTTGGAATTGCCAAGTCTCACATCATCATAGATATGCTGTTTGCTCCCTGTACTTGTCCAATTGGTTTCATTGTAGATCAGTCTACTTGTAATTGTGAATGTGACCCTTGCCTCTCAAACTACATAACTGACTGTTCTGTTAGTAACTCATCAGTGAAAAGAGGCAACAATGCCTGGATAAGATATATCAATGAAAGCCTTGATAGTTATCAAAATGAAACTCAATGTCCCTATTTAACTTACCCTNGAGAGAGATTTGGTGAGAAACTGAAAATTGGAAATTAAACTATAAGGAAAGCCTCTGCTAGGGACAAAAAACTTTTCTTGCCATTACAATTTATTGGATATAAAATTGATCATACAAAATTAGTTAATACACTCACGTGAGATTAGAGACCAAGCTCGCCGTTTCCTTACATGTAAGGTAGGTAGGGAGCCTAGGAACGAGGCTATGGTACATTTCCAGCTAGGCATGGTCAGTAGAAATTCACCAGTCATACAATCACTAAAGTCCATCTCGTTTGAGAATGCCAGTAGAAAAAAATTTTAAATAACATTCAATCAATTTCAAAATTTCACGAACCATTGTTGCTTAGCTGATAAACTTCATCTACAGATAATAATTCTGGAACCATTTACGACAATATGTGAGGGATTAAAAATGAAAATGAAGTAGTCATGTGCCCGAAATTGAGACATGCCTTGTTCCCATACTTTTTACCGCACTGCCCATTCCTACACTGCTTATTTTTTTGAAATTTTTGCTACTTGTTATATTATATCCTAAAGAAAAGTGCAGTAGTACATTTGACAGAGAGCTAGAATATAGAGAGTCTCAAATGTAAGTTATTGAAACTAAATTAATCTCTCCGAAAATTTAAACTGTAAGTTGAACAAAAAGTTAGCATATTACAGCATTTGGTAATTCGATCATCATGGTTGCACGATTTTAATAATGTAAATAATTTCAGGCAGATTGAACTGAAATTGCATTCATTAAATTTTTGTCTATAAGTTTACACATTATTCTTAATTGTACTAATTATACTAATTTACATATAGTGTAACCTCAGCTATTTATAGTGACTGTATCACACACACACACACATATAATAATAGTGCGGATGTATTACAAAAGAAACTAAAATGGCCTTCCAGCAGTTGACTATCTTACTAGCCACATTAGTTGTTTCTTTAGTGTCGGCAAAAACATACCATATTGTACCAGACCATACCCACTGTTTCGGTAAGACTACACCCACTGATAGTGGAACACTTCCAGCCACACCCACCAACTACACCCCCTTAGATAAAGAGAAGTTACTGAGCACATTCTCTGGTAGTGGGTCAATTCCAGAAAATCACACTCAGCCATTCTTGGATGAGGACTGCCTGACTCTAACTCGATACGCCCAGTCCCCAGCTATTACCATTAACTCTAACATTACCCTGATCTTAGAGCCTGGTTGTCACACTCTTGGTTCTCGTCTTCACATACAAAATGTCAGCAATTTGGTCTTACAAATTGCACCTACAAACTCCTCCCCTGGTTCAGTTGCCATGGTTACATGTACAAATTCCTCAGGCTTTGATTTTGCCACCATATCTGAGGTCAGTGTTAGTGGTCTAGAGTTCAGAGGTTGCCAGGAGAACTCTGTGAGATCAGTAGACCAACTGAGGATGGAGGACTGTAGATTTCAAGATGGACACGGAATGGAACTGAGGAATGTCAGGAGTGCAATTTTTGAGAGAAGCTCTTTCATCTCTCTCACTGCATTTACAAAAACTTGGGATCCATTGAGGGGAGGGTATGCACCATCAGCAGGAGGGGCCATTGTTGCCTTCAGTGGTGATATTAATGTTATTGAATGTCTCTTTGTGGGAAATAATGCTACTGATGGTAATTGTGGTGCAATATGGACAGACAGTGGTAGTATTATAATACATGGTAGCAATTTCAGTAGCAATGCAGCAGGTAGTTATGGTGATGGTGGTGCAATAGAGACAGACAGTGGTAGTATTAGCATACATGGTAGCAATTTCAGTAGCAACACAGCAGACTATGGTGGTGCAATAAGGACAGGCAGTGGTAGTATTATAATACATAGTAGCAATTTCAGTAGCAATGCAGCAGGTGGTGGTGGTGCAATAGAGACAGACAGTGGAAGTATTAGCATACATGGTAGCAATTTCAGTAGCAACACAGCAGACTATGGTGGTGCAATAAGGACAGGCAGTGGTAGTATTATAATACATAGTAGCAATTTCAGTAGCAATGCAGCAGGTAGTTATGGTGGTGGTGGTGCAATAGAGACAGACAGTGGCAGTATTACCATACATGGTAGCATTTTCAGTAGCAACATAGTAAAAGTTAGAGGTGGTGGTGGTGCAATATGGACATTCAGTGGTAGTATTAGCATAAATGACAGCAATTTCAGTAACAACACAGCAGACTATGGTGGTGTACTGTTCCTAGGTAGTGCTACTGATAGTATCAATGAAATCAACAACAGTATCTTCAACCATAACCATGTTGCTAGCGAAGGTGGTGTAATTCTTGTCCAATACAGAACCATTAGTTTGAATGCTCTTCAAATCACAAATAATTCAGCAACAACTAGTATAGTCTTTGCAATGTGTAGCACATTGGTATTGTCTGGCAATACAACCATCTCAGACAACAGAGCATCATCAATTTATGCCTATGTAAGCAACGTCAGATTTTACGGTCACACAAACATTGTGAATAACTTTCATGGAAATAACACTGAACTACTAGAGGGAGGAGCAATCACTGCTTACTTCGAGAGTAATATCACATTTAATGGAACAGTCAACATCTTGAACAATACTGTAATCAGTGGATATGGTGGAGCTATTCTATTGCATGAGCATAGCAGTATCAATACATATGGGAATACAACTATTGCCCACAACAAAGCACTGTTTGGTGGAGGGATATACAGTACATATAAGAGTGATTTGAACTTTAACGGTAAAATCATGATATCAGAGAATATTGGGAAAATGAAGGGTGGAGGAATTTATACTAATGACTCAACAGTAAGACTGACTGGAGGTCAACTTGAGTTTATTGAGAACAGAGCTGAGGAAGGAGGTGGAATTTACTTGGGATCAGATGCTAAACTTCATTTGATGAAGTCTGTACCAGAGTGCTATAGTGTTCACTATAATCCTCCTTGCATGCAGCAATCAATGTCAAGTCTCAGACTGTACTTTTCAAATAACTCAGCTGAATATGGTGGAGCACTGTATATCTTTCAGACTGCTATGAATGGGTGTGCTGCAAGATTAGAGTCACCAGAATGCTTCTTCCAAGACCTAGCCTTACATAATGTGAGCTACTCTGACCTAATTGTCCAGAATACATTCTTTGCTAATAACTCTGCTAACATATCAGGTGCATCAATATTTGGAGGTCTGTTAGACAGGTGTATAGTCAGTCCTAGGGCACAAGTATTCAACAAGTATCAAAATACCTATATTAATGCAACATCATACCTAACACAAGTAACAAACCTCACGACCAATGCTCTACAGTCAGAGATATCATCAGAACCAGTTAGTGTATGCTTATGTACAAACGACCAACCAAATTGTGATAAGCCTCCAATAACATATACATTTAAGAAAACAAATCAATTGAGTTTCAATGTATCAGTAGTTGCTGTGAACCAAATGAGATATCCAGTTCCATCTTCTGTGAGAGCACTGTCTTCGAACCGTGGTGGACTAGCACAAGGACAAGGCATTCAGAAAACAACTTTAAACTGTACAGACTTAAGATACACCATATCAATACCACGTGATTCAGAACGACTAGTGTTGAATCTCGAGGATCAAGAATTTGATTTTGGAATTGCCAAGTCTCACATCATCATAGATATGCTATTTGCTCCCTGTACTTGTCCAATTGGTTTCATTGTGGATCAGTCTACGTGTAATTGTGAATGTGACCCTTGCCTCTCAAACTACATAACTGACTGTTCTGTTAGTAACTCATCAGTGAAAAGAGGCAGCAATGCCTGGATAAGATATATCAATGAATCTTACAATGGCATTGATGGTTATCAAAATGAAACTCCATGTCCCTATTTAACTTACCCTCATTGTCCATTTGACTACTGCCATACATCTAGCTCCCCAGTCTGGATTAACCTCAACACACCCGATGGCTCTGATGCACAGTGTGCTTTCAATCGTAGTGGCAAGCTTTGTGGATCTTGTAAGGATGGTCTCAGTCTCTCTTTTGGTAGTTCACGTTGCTTGTCCTGCTCAAACAACTGGCTAGCTCTACTCATTGTCTTCGCTATAGCTGGTGTAGCACTAGTTGCTTTTCTCCTGATTTTTAATTTGACAGTAGCTGTTGGAACAATCAATGGACTCATATTCTATGCCAACATCCTCACAACAAATCGTGCCACATTCTTTCCATTTCAATCTCCCAATTTCTTCACCATCTTCATTGCATGGCTCAACCTAGACTTTGGTTTTGTGACTTGCTTTTTTGATGGAATGGATGGCTATGTCAAAGAATGGCTACAGCTTGCTTTCCCAATTTACATCATATTCTTGGTTACCATGGTAATCATTGGTTGCGAATACTCTACAACAATTGCTAGACTCTTTACTGGAACAAATCCAGTGGCTACACTAGCTACTCTCATTCTACTCTCTTATGCCAAGAGCCTTCGTGTCATCATAGCTGCATTCTCTTCTGCAACACTGGATTATCCTGATGGTTCAAAAGAGATAGTGTGGCTGATTGATGCAAATGTACAATTCTTAAAAGGGAAACACATTCTTCAGTTTCTAGTAGCTCTTCTTATTCTCCTGGTGGGCATTATATACACCTCTTTCCTCTTCTCTTATCAGTGGCTTCTGCGTTTTCCAAATAGGATGATTAAAGCAATCAAGAATGCAAGGGTTTATCCTTTCATGGATGCTTATCTTGCTCCTTACAACATGAAACATCGCTACTGGACTGGATTGTTGCTATTGATTCGTGCCTTTTTGTATGTACTGACTGCCCTCAATGTCAGTGGGGATCCTGGGAATAACCTCCTATCAATCATTTACACATTGGTTTCTCTGTTGATACTGAGGATCTTACTGCCAGGAAGAATCTACAAATCATGGCCACTAGATGCACTCGAAGTATCTTTTATTTTCAATCTTATTCTTTTCTCTGTTGGTTCCCTTTACATCCTAGAAGTTGGTACTGGAAATCAAGAGTCCCTAGCCTACACTTCAACCAGTATTGCATTTATCACTTTCCTAGCCATCTTGACCTATCACATATGTGCCTTCATACTCAAAAAGAAAACACAAACTAAACTCGACTCCTTAATCCTCAAAATAAAGCGACAATGCAAAAAACAAGAACTCACTGATCCTGAAATCATCCTAGTTCCTCGTCCTGTGGTCACATACAGTGTGGTGGACCCAGTGCCAACTCAAAAGCAAGAAGAAGGTATGGAGAAGGAAACAACTGCTAAAGGAAAGAGAGAAGCTACAATAGTAGAGAGCGAGTTATCTATTAACACTGAACCATCTTCAGCTTCACTGGTGCCTGAAAAAAACTCAGATAAAAACAATTCTACAAGTAAACACAAGTCTGCAAAGGGGTTATGTGACAAAACTAGAATGGATAAGGACGAACCGAAAAAGCAAACTGAACTGGAGCCAAAAACATCAAGATTCTCTAAAATACATCTTGATCCTTACACCAGAGACAGTGACAGGTTTGGAATGGATAGGGAAACTGAAATCAACGACTTCATTGAAGTAGCCGACTAGTACCACTTTCAACAGACACAGATATCACACATTCTGTCAGTAGGTCATGCATGCATGCTATTTTATGTTGTCATAAGAAATGGTCATTGTGAACCATTATATTCTATTGTCCGAAGTTTGCATGTTTCATGTGATCTCTTGTGGTTAGTTTTTAAAACGTACTCATTGTCTGTCTATAGTTTTGTGTGAGTCTATTTACTATTAATATTATCTATATAATTATTATGTTTTGCTGTTCAAGATAGTGTTTTATATACTTTTATAGTGTTAATTATGTCAGACTGTTGCATCTTTATTCATTTTACTGAGCTATTTTAGCTGTATAAATAATTGTATCACAAGTACACACATGCACCCTCGCACTATAAAAGAAAAAGAAAAAAACAACAAAAAACATGGCCATACACACACCTCTGCATATATATATCCAATATTCAATTCTTAACTTTACTTTAAGATTCTATTGTAAACATACATGTTCAGTTTCATTTCTTTCACCTTATTTAAATGCTACACATATGCATGTAGTTTGTATCCAAGTTTCAGTGTCATCATTCATAATTAGTTAACTATTAAATACATCTCTTCACTATTGACTGGAATGTACATTCAACATCATGAAACTTATTATTGACCAAATATGTTTAACTTCCAGCAGGATTTTCAAACCAGTAAGTTCTTGAGTTAATTTTGGAACAGTATATTAAACTACTTGCACAATATAGTGAGACTCAATTGCTAGTATTTTAATTATGGTTTAAGTGATCTGTATGCTATACAATGTTTTATTCATCATAAAAAAATTAAAATTAATGTCTTACTTTATTCTCCTGAGGAAAACTGAGTTGAGTTCATTAGTAGCTTCAACTGAACGTTCTGGATGACCACATCTTGACAAACGCACAGGTCACAAACTACATGACATTGTATATGCATGTGAGTGTGTATGTGTGTGTGTGTGTGTGTGTGTGTGTGTGTGTGTGTGTGTGTGTGTGTGTGTGTGTGTGTGTGTGTGTNGAGAGAGAAAGAGAGAGAGAGAGAGAGAGAGAGAGAGAAAATGAAAATTTTTATAGATTGAAGTACTACTGCAACACAAAAAAACTAAGTTAACTCCTTAACATTAATTTTCGCTTTGATAGTTGAGATCAAGCATTCTCCCCCTTCCCAGTTGATGAGAGTGCAAAACATGACACACTGATAATTATGGGTGCTACACCAGCTGACAAATGAAAGAACAACAATTTAATTACAAACCAACAGGATGTAGCAGGGTCTATAGTGACACTGACAAAAACACGCCATACGAATAAACATGTACTGGAGTCGACCAATTAGAGTTTTTGCAGATATTAAGATTACCATGTATAGAAGAATAAAATAGTTCAAAACAGAAAATAAAATGCTAGCACTTCAAGAAATTATTCACTTTCTTTGCTGGTTTGCAGTTGAACGTAAAGTTTGAATTAAGCTATCTCAATCAATTGAATTGAGTGGTACTACTAGCAACAATACTCTAGACCATTATTTCAATAACTTCGTTGTAAAGGTTGGTTAAGTATACAATCATTAAAGTCACTGACTATAACATTATGAGTGATATAACCATAATATTAATCTATCTTTTCTCTCAGACTGACTCAGTGCTACGGTACAATCTTTGCAAGTATTTTATGAAAAAAGTTTATAGAATTGAGAGAAACTTACAACTGCAAACAATTTAAGGTATAAGAATTATTAACTTGCTAATTAATCCGAAACAAGTTAGCACAGCTAATCCCCTACTCTACACACCATATGCAATCACCGTGATTCAGTGGGAGCTAGGCTTAGCTAGGACCAGCCCTGGGCCACATTAAACTCTACTGGTGGCTCTATAGCCTGGCTACAAAATAATAATAATTATTATAGAGATGCTCAAGTGTAAATTGAGGTTAGATTTGCTATACAATAAAATTAATAATTGTTTATCTTTGTGACACTGTAGGTGATTCATTGTGCTATACAAATAATGTGACAACAGTGGATGAAGTTATTATCATTAAACAACACTAAACTGTGGCAATATTAATTCTTGAAAATCAGTATTACAATGTTATACTATATTGTTATTATCATTATTATTATTATTGCTTTACAGCTTGTTGTTTGACAAAAAAAATGGGTGGGTGACATTATAATATACTATAAATCACTGGTTTAGTCACTGTCTCACAGCTGAAGGACACTACACCAATAGTAGCCAGGGAAACGAAACACAAAACAAGTAAAACAACTATCAGTATAATTATTGTACGTTCAAAATAAGATTTTGAAAATTCTGAGTCCAGTTTAGAACCCAAGTGAATTAAGGTGTGCAAATGATATGCACATATCATGAATTAGTAGTTTGTTTAGAGGCTTATACACTGTGGGTGCCTTCATTACATCTGGAAAATTCTTAATCTAGGTTCTAAATGTCTAAACACTCTGTTTGGATCTTGGCGCACGCAATTAGCATGCACAACTATAACATGTATGCAATGAAAAGACCATATCAGTACTGAGACCCCAATATATGCAACAGGTTTCACTGAGGTCACAAGCAGAGGTGCCAGCCTATCTGAAACTCAAGCCGGCTACAGTAAAGGATGTGTTGAGCTGTGGTCAGCCTATAGTTATAATATCTGTTTAGAAATTCATTTAATGGTAAACAGTTACTCTGATGCTTACAGTAGCTAATGCATGATCCGCACTAAATGCTATCCAGCCAGTTATAGGCACTAATACAAAACAACAGACACAACTAAGCTATACAATAATGCCTAAAATAGGCGGGGAGAACTCCAGAAATTCCTATATAAACGTTGACGTATCTTAAGTTTGGAGAAAAGAATGTAAAAGTAAAACAAAATTCTACAAAGCTACATAAAACATGACAATCTATATATCATTCAAAAGCCCTTCTTATATGCTGATTAAAATCATGGTGCTAACCCTTTTTTGTAGAACAAGCAACTAATGAACAATACACAAAAGTATCTAGTCAGTCCAAAATGAGGTACAAGAAGGCCGCAAAAGATGCCTTCATATTGGAGTCTAGGAGGGTTGGACAAGAATGCAACCCTTGCTATTGCATTCAGCACATGCACTGAAAGGATTCAAAGATATCTACTTTGTTTATAGTTTGGATAACATATATATAGGCCTGACTTGGACCACAATCATACACATACGACACTATTCACTGTACATTTTGATTCAGTAAGTTGTTTAGGTGCTCTAAACCAAAGCAAATCTGTATCTATTTCTGATTAAAACATATAAACATTCTATAATCATTTGAAAGGTCTTCTTATGCTGATGATGCTAGTTCTTTTCTTGTACAACAAATCATCAATGAACAATACGCGAAAGTACAGTCAGTCCAAAAAAAGCCACAAAAGGCCACAAAAGATACCTTCATATTGGAGTCTAGGAGGGTTGGACAAGATTGCTACCCTTACTATTGCATTCAGCACACTGAGAGGATTCAAACAATATCCACTTTTCTATAGTTTGGACAACGTAGGCCTGACTTGGACCACAATCATAATTATATAATTATAATATAATATACAAGCTGTAGCTCAACCAGCTCTAAGGTTTTCTGCTTCTCTGAGTGCATAGCTTCAAAACTGCATCCGTCGATCACACATGCACTGTATATATAGTTATAGTCTAAAAATACAGTAGTTCAGATCTCAGAAATTACCTTGTTTTGCAAAGATTCTACACATCAAATTTCAAGATAACATTGATTCATGAAATCAATGTAAGTACCTTCCATTTTGACCATAGATCTAAAGTTGCCATCTTCAGATAATTTAGTGACAGGCCGACACATGGCCGACACATGCACAGACCGTATAAAATGGCTCTTTTCAGAGAGTTGGAAATGATTAATTAAGCGTCTAAAGCTTCCATACTCAATTTGGAATGTTGCCTCTTGAAATAAACTGACAGTAAAAATTTTTACTCTTTCCGTTGGTATCTCTGAGCGTAGTAAGCATGCTGAGGTTGTCTTTTCGCTGTTTAGCCCTGAAATTTCAAAAGAATAACTGTCTAAGCTGTTGTTTACATTTGGCAAGAAATTGCTACAGCAATTTGCCAAAAAGAAACTTTTTATTCTTAATTGCTCATTTAATATACATAACAGAATGTACCCCGTAACCTTAAAGCTTTCCCAATAGATAGAAGATTTGAAAGAGAAGACCAATCTCCGCTAATCAACAACAGTATGCAAAATTTTATTACTAAAATGGTTTCTTTTATTTTCTCACATCCTAAAGCTAAATTATTATATCTTTGGTCAAAGTTTGTAATTAGGTTCACACCAACATCCTAATAAAATACCGAAAATGGCCATTTTTCAATTTTTAAACCATATATATATCTCTTGAAATGTATCTTGACTGTAATTGTGTAAATCCAGTTTCTAAATGACCAAGCATTGGTATGAGCAGAAAATTAATGTTGCATGGACACTAACTCTTGTACGAGATGGTAATAAGTAGCCTCGTACCCAGGCCCAAGAGAGGGCCTGGTGTCTACTGACTGTGCATGCTTGTAATTGTAGCGAAAAATAAATTCATTTTCAGTCCTACCTGGGTTGGCTACGGCTGCTATTCCACTCTTTTCTTCTGGAAATATATCAAGTAAGTGCTTGGAAAGAGAAAAGCCTTCGTTTAGCTTTTCTATGCCTAGCACTTTGAAAAATACCTAAGGCATAATCCAGTCAACAGTGTATACGGACAATTTTACAGTGAAATTTACAATGTACCCAGATTTTGGGTACAAACTGGTGCACACACAGTCAATAGATACCAGGACAAGGTTATGTAATAAGCTAACCTGTATAATTTCCTAAGTCTTCAAAAAAGTGTCCCTTAATTGCTTCAGAAAATGGCATTGCACCACAGAATACAAAGCCCAAGAGAGATACCAGTCACCATCAGAGAATTGGTGCTGACCTGTGAGAGAGAGAGAGAGAGAGAGAGAAAGAAAGAGAGAGAGAGAGAGAGAGAGAGAGAGAGAGAGAGTTTGCACACAGAGAAAAGCTAGTTTTCGTACAATTGTTACCTTATTTTCTGAGGTTCTCTTATACATAGTCTATGGCGGCTTTCTTTCTTTTTTTTTTTTTTTTTTCTCTACATCAAGTTGCACGTGAACAGTGATTATGTGCGCATGCGCAGTAAGCTGTTACTAGACTGGTCTAGACTCTGGTCTAGTCTCTGGTCTAGACTAGTCCCAGGCCCAGACGAGGGTCAAGTCAGACAGAGACTGAAACAGTTCACGTGAGTCCGGCGGGCTTATCAGTCTAACGGACCTTAGAAGGAGATTGAAAACTCAGAGATATCGCACACATTCCGGTACACAAGTTGTCAACATTGCAGGCTGCCAGGTATATCTCATTGTGACTATCCTGAGATGGAGTTATCACTACTGAGTTATAATGGAAACACGAAAAGTCTACAAAAAGGTTCATTATTACTATATTAATTTTAGATTCATCCATTCTTGCTGTCAGACTGCCAAATACAAGAGAATAGCAAGCAGACCCCATACACTCCACCCAAATAGTTCTACGGGCATGGTCTCAGTATTACTATTAAGTTAAAAAAAATCGCTCTATAGCTCTCGAGCCAGTACGTTAGTCAAGCATAGCCAGCTAGACCCATATGCTCTGTCTATGTGGAGCTATGTAGATGAGCGTAAGGCAGTGGTGGATCCAGGAGGGGTTCAGAAGTTTCAATTGAAACCCCCTTTGGCTATAGCCCATAGATAATTTACCTCATGGAACGGGATTGGAAACGCGAGGTTAATTATCTATGGTTCATATGATCATGCAAGTGAAAATGGGTTGAGCTATTACGTAAAATTACGAAAGGTGGGCATGGCTACTAAAATTTTTCGCACGCTATTGTTATAGAAACCCCCTTATGAAAATCCTAGATCCGCCACTGTAAGGAGTCTGACTAGCCAGGTAAGCAGCACAGCAGATAAGGGGCTGACTATGCCATGTAGACTATAGGCAAATAGTTTTCACTCTGACGTATAGCAGAGATTGCATGGTATTCTTCATTGCCATAATACTATAGGCTGTAGAAAAGATGTGTCATCCGTAAGTATGATCTAAGAAGAATGATACCACAGCTTCCATTTGTTTCATTGCCAAGGCCCATGTTATCTACTGGCAAGCTGACCATGCTGTATCAAATGTATGATGCTTACAAACTCTCAGAGAAAGAAAGCTGAGCCTTTAAACGTGCTTGGAGGCCTCCTCCTAGCAGTTTTCAAACTGTGTATATATACGTGCCAACAAAATAATAATTAATATCACAGAATATTCTAAAGCACTCTGGAAAGACCACTAGTTGGAACCCTCAAGAGTGCAGTTATGTTCTCTCTCATTTTAACTGATGATTTTGATACCATTTAATTTCCACAGAAACAAAATACTTTGAGCTGTGCAACATTAACTGTACAGAGCAACTTGGCTTCATCCAGAATACATTTTTAATACCTGTTTACAGCCTAAATCAACAAAAGCTAATATTATGCATTGCAGCAACCTTGAAATTTGCAATGGATAGTCATGATCATATCCACTGTACTTACACCCTTGACAGGGATCAAAGCAACAAAAATTAGCCCCATGCATCAACAGTCAAGACAGCTCAATTCCCCACTCATGATCAATGGTCAAAGGTAGCTAAAGAAAGCACATTTTTAGTTGAGTCGAATGTCAAATTCTATGCAATCAAATTAAGCCCTTTCAAAATTCTGAGATCAAGGGTCAAGGCCTAAAATTTGACCAATCAAATTTAATTTGAGTCGTGGGTGTTAGTACAGTAGATAACATATTATACCCACCCCTTGATTTGCTGTACGAGTCAATGTAGCCGTATTCTTGTATGTAAAGCTGGTATCACACACACTGTCAGATGGATATGCATACACACACACCATCCTTTAGTAGAAATTATCATCCTCTTTTGATAGCTGATGTGTGACTCATTATGTCCCACTGTGACTGCCCTGATCACATGACCTCGATTCCTACCATCAATGGCAATTCTGTGAAGAAAGTGCTGAGAACATTGGAAACACCAATGGATTCTACACAAGTTTGTATATCATCAGTAAGATAATTACCGTAATTTGACTAATATTCGCATTGGGAAAATTTTCGTACACGTCGCCGTGTGCGAAAATTAAACACTCGAAATTTTGACGACCCATTACCAATATTAATGCGGGCGCTACGTATGTACGAAAATTAAACGCACGAAATTTTAACGTACGGAATATTTTCAACACGAAAATATCTCAAACTACGGTAGTTGTTGATTACTTACATAAATATACTTATGAATGCTGCCACCAGAAACACGATAGTTGGTTGGTTATGACTTAAAGCGTTATATAGTAAGTTGTGGTTATTGTATTAAAATACACAACCACAATCATTATATGATTTAAAAGGGACACTCTTCTTGTATACAGTCTACACGAACGCATCCTTAATTAATTTCCACCCGGAAGTTAAACAAAATGGTGGCCAATTAAGCACATGGAAGTGATGACAACACAAGAGAAACAGCCAGAAAAGAAGTAGCTATAGTTCTTAGAGCCATATTTGTTATAAGAAAGTAATTTTTAACTGGAATACAGAGTCAAAATTGTCTTCAAGTTGAATTTCTACCGTGTAGCGATAAAATGGACCAGACGACTTTGATTTTTTGGGCAGCATGGTGCAAAAGTATTGAGGGCATCCATGCATACTCTACCAGTTTGTAACTTACATCCAGCAATATAACTGTACTGTAGTAGCATTCCAGTAACTAAAACTATTATAGCTAAAATTACTAGTCAAAAACCGTTAAAAATGTGGTACTTTACAGATATACTGAACACGCTTACCTCGAGCTATTGACATCAGACAAGCACCACGAGCTATTGACATCAGACAAGCACCACGCTGCTTGTAAAACACTGTACTTTTAGCAGAACTTATTCTGTGCCCATACTCTAGTCTTATCTGGAGATACACAAATTTTATCTGAGTGATGTTCAGTGAACTTTCTTGATGCGGTAACTTAGTCTTTTTGGGCAACCATGTGCAAAGTCTTTCTAGCTCACAAGACTTGCTGTGCATGCACATTCCATCCTGAACCACAAGTATTCCAAGTGAGAAGCATGTAGGTAAAACTACAGAGGAGATATACCGTTGCAAAATCCTGAAAAGGTCCCATTATCTTCCATGTGCCTTCTTTTTGACGTTATCAGTCAACATAGTTTGCAATGATGCAATACGAATAATTTAGCATGCATGCGTTTAATACTACATGACGTAATAAGCTCTGTGCAAAATTTTACGTGACGTGAAGGGCAGCAAAAATTGACACACCCACAATTATGATGCGTTCGTGTAGACTGATACATATCAAATGGTTAACTTTTCCATTAATGCATGGGTGCAATCAAGTTTTAACTGGCCATGGCATAATTGACTCTTTGAGTGAGTCTGAGCGAGGCCCAACTATTTTGATGCATAAGTGCATAATTATAATTATTATAATGGGGTTGAGCCCCATAGGAACGTTGAAACAGTAAGAAAGTGCACTGAATGTGCATGCACACATGACGTTGACCGAACCAGAAATAGCAGCTATAGGATGTTTACAAAGACTGAACTTGACATTTAAACATCCCTCCCTAAGAATTATACGATATTTCTATTTACACGTGCTCATGCACTCAAAATCGAAGAACATTGAAAGATCTATATGTAGAGATGGATGTGCACGATCAAAACGTCCTTCATGTTAGTTGCTGCTTTAGTCTGACTGTGCTGCCACTCACAGTCAGCTCAGTAACTGTCACAATCTCTACCCACACTACTGCATATTGCTACCTAAGGTTGCGCATGCATGCATGCACTGTGTACTACAGCCCCATGCAGTTTATTAGTGTATAATCACAATATTATTAATGTCCATGGAGCTAATATAATAATTATATAAAGCAAATTTATGTTGTCAAAGGAAATTAATTTCATCAATGTATAATATGGTGCAAAATAATCTCATAATTATGTACAGTTATTTTTGTTTATGCATGTGTAAAGGACTATGCTAATCTAGAGAAAGGAATCAATCATCTAAAATTTGTCAAAAAATCAATTTCAGTTTACTATTATTATAGTCTATAGCTAGAGCATAAAGTTTGTCACTCAAGAGTTATATGTAAATACTCTGTAGCACACCCAGACTATTATAAGACTTCCTGAGTTTCACTTACGAGGTGGCTTCTCAGTAGGAGGATCAATACAACCTAATAAAATTCAATATTAAAAATAACAAAGTTATATTATTATACAAATTAGTTTCCCTCCAATATTTAAATGTTTGTGACTTTGATAGTGCTAATTATAAGGCTTTGCCTGATCATCTGATGGCAGTCTCAGGCTGTACCTATAGCTAGCATGGTAGAGGTTCTACAAAATTAAGCTCTTTTATAATTATAATAACAGAGAATGTCGCTTTTTGACAAGATATCATGCATGATAGTTTACATAACATTGTACAATTGAGGAACCTAACTCTTTGGACAAACTACATCTAAAGCCCTGAAAAAAGCTCAAGGACGTCTAAGTAATAAAAATAATGAATAATAATGCTACGATGTTATAAACAACTTATAGAAGTCTATACATATCAAAAAGCCTTTTGTTCGCAATAGTTATTCACTCGAATGTTGTATATTCCTTTGTATTCACAGATAAACCATCTGTGCATGAAATGTGTATAGCATACCTATAGAGATTGGTTGGCTCCAATCACCTTCGCCTCGGGCATTTATTCCTCGTATCTGTATGAAGTATAGAGATGTTTATAAACTTTGGAGTAAGGTATTCTTAGTGTCATAACAATAAGGTTAGTGCTATACCTGAACAAAAACACTTGATTTAGGTTGAAGATTTTTTAAGTTGTCAGTAACATAATAATCATTTTTCCCTAAATTGACCACTGTGCTTTCTGCAGTTCCAGGGATATAGAGGCGTACATCATAGGCAAACACTTCTCCTCCTGGTTGTACTACAAGTGACCACACTATCACATCACAAAATCCTCGGACATTAGTTGGTGCAGATGGTTCTAAATCACATGATAAATCAGTTGTAATATAAACTTAATGCTATAATAATAAAAATTATGTAAAACAAAATGTAAGAGTTGACCTTGCTGATAAAAGCCAGCTTGTCTGTATCCTTCTTCGTGGTTCTGAATGTCAATGTTTCGTTTTGATAATAATTATAATAATTATTTATAGTCTCTTAAAAATGTATAAAACCACATACTTCGATAGCCCTAGAGAGATTTTCCCTGGCCAGAAAACCATCCTCAAATTGTATATAGAGAGTAATGTTAAGAGTACCCCTTTCCCAAATAAAGGAACGAGATGGAATAGCCACATTCCTTGGCTTTGGTTTGACACTACCAGTAGGCCTACTGAAATAGAATAGTACATTACAATAACTGCAATATTCAGTGATTTAGTATGTTGACTAGTTCATTGTGTCTGGGCTGGCCCAATAATTATGGCTGTTTTATACCACTTGTTGAGTGCATTTGCCCATGGTGAATTAGTCCTATCTATATCGATATCTAGGAACTAAATTTATAATCATTAGCATACGAGCATGGGATTGTTTATAAGGTGCCCTTACTCAATGCTCCTAGCATCTCCTTCAAGAAGAACAACAGTACATGTCTGTTCAGAACAATAGTTTGTAACTGCTTCCATGGTGATCTGTCTGAACAACTGCTGTTTTTGTGCTGTAAACTTTGAGTATAATGACATAAACATAAATTATTAATGAGAATAACTTCTCAATAAACCTTACAGTGTAAAGAGAAAGTGTTGTAGAAAGAAAGTTGACACTATTCTCTAATCCATTAGGAGGTGTAGCTACTCTCGGAGGTGGAGGTCGTTCCTCAGCATTACCTACAATAATAATCAACTACACTAAAGTGATTGTTGTGTGAATGGATGACATAAAATTTAATAGGGCCCACACTATATTCCACTTGCTCTAGCACTTTAGAATAGTTAATTTAACTTTTATTAAATATTTGGTAGCATTGTACTTACGTTGACATATTCCATTCTCTCTCTTAAATCCAGACACACAAACACAATCATATGATCCCCTTGTATTCTGGCACTGAGTGTTTGGTTCAAATGAACACAAATCTATACCTTCCAATGCTCCTTCACTGCACTCATCCACATCTGGAACAATATGTAACAGTAAACTTAATGACTATACATTAAATTAATGACTTTTATTTTTTATCTTTTCGTACCTTCACAGGTTTTTCTGTTACTCTGTAATTTGTAGCCAATTGCACAGTCACACTCAAACGAACCATCAGTATTGACACATTCCTGATCACAAGTTGAGTTCAGACATTCATTGATATCTACACATAAAGTTTGTTGCAAAACTGATATTATAATAGCCTAGTTGCTCAGGTATTAGAGTGTATCATGACATTGCTCTATGAATGCTCTTACGACTGAGCTCCCTACAATAATTATTATACTCTCAAAATTCTATGTACTCTATGTAACTCACCTATACACTGTTTAGCACCAGGTAGAGTTAGCTGATAACCAAGAGGACAGTAGCATAAAGCTTCACCATGTACCATAGTACATATATCAGAACAACCACCATTATCTTGATCACAAGACTGCATTGCTGTACAAGCATATTAATTTTTATGATTGTAGAATAATATTAATAAAACTGTTTTTAATATGCCATTCATCATCCATATGCCTCAAAATTTTTAAGTATGTGTAACTTACGAATACAGTTGCGTCCGTCAGGATCAAGTAAGAATCCCTCATCACAGCTACATGCATATGATCCAATTGTATTCACACAGTTTTGTAAGCACTTATCCAAACGTTCATTACACTCATTTATGTCTAAAGTAGAGATAGTGACAATTACGTTTTTAAAATAAATTGAAATAAGCCCCAAAGACAATTCAAGCCAAAATAAATTATAGAGGGAGGATCGAGTAAGCCTAGTACTGTCAGCAAAAGGTTAAGTTTCTTACCATTACGTAACACACTATTTGAATATAGTCATCCATACCTTCGCACTGTTCAGTTCCAGCACTGATTCTATAGCCTTCATTACAGTCACAGAAGTAGCTGCCATCAGTATTGACACACTTCTGGGAGCATGAAGTGGAGTTTGATATACACTCATCAATATCTAAAAATAACAAGCATTGTAAGTATAATAATATTTTATTATTATAGCACTAATATTTTATTGGACATGATTGCACAAGGAAATAAAACGTAGAGGTGTAGGTAAAAATTAATGGGAACATTATTTGAATAATTATGATGAGCAATATAAATTCTCTGTAAATGAACCAATAGATATAGACATTCTTTTCAAATTGGTATATATTCCAACTTTAAAAGAATTAGTGTACAGACTTCTTTCATACCATAGCATTTGAGTCCATCTCCAGTAAATCCCAAAGGACAATCTCCACATACAGCTCCTGTTCCAGGTGCTGGAATATCTGAACACTCAACACCTTCATAGCACTCTATTTCACTGCACTCATTGCGATCTTCTTCACAAAACTCACCACTGAATGCTACAGGAAATAGTGCATACAGATAAACACAATTATTAGATTTTGTTATTATTTTAAAGTGACTTTTTTACCTTGATCACACACACATGCCATTGTTCTAGTGGTGTTAGTAGTGAGGACTCCATTTAGAGTGCAGACACCATCATTGACACAGGCACACAATTCAACAATGGGTATATGGGTTGAGGAAACATTTCGAGAGTCAGTTGCCATGAAAACAAGAGGACGGTTAGTAATTTCCATCACAGTCCATTTGAACACATAGAGTCCATCACCACCTTCTTCAATAACAGAGTTCAATGGCAGACCACCCTGCACAGTAATAGTGAAGCTATCACCAGGATCTACGACTGTAAACGCATATGTTGACTCTTCTCGAAGGTTCACTCTAAATACTCCTTTTCCAGTCACATTTGGTGCTTTGTTTGCTGTGTTATAAATTTAAAGAGAAAAAAATTGTATAGTAATAGCCTAGCTGATCTAGTTCTTGCACTAAGCTTAACTGTCAAGGAATAAATATATACGAGTAGTGACTAGTCAGATGTTCTGGCAGAGGTGATTAAATTATGCATTCAGTTAGACGAGGTAGTTATGCACTTTTCATAAAGATAAATTAAACCTTTGACCTACTTTATAATATTATGGAAACTTATAGGTTAAGCTATAAGCTGCAAGTAAAAATATTGTAATTATAGATGAGTGTAATCCTCTTATGGTGGCTCATAATTAACTATTAAGAAAATTTGACCAGTAAAGCTTCTATATCTAAGGTTCAAAGGTCTGACACCACTAGTACTCACACCAGTAGTCAATGAGATGTGTTGAAGCAATAAGTTGCACATATTTATCACGGTTAATAGTGTCTGTGCATTGATTTTTGGCAATACCTAACTGATCAATAGTAGCATTCACTTGTTTTTCTTCTTCCAAAAGTTCAGCCGCAACAACAGCATCACCAATTACCACAAGGTGATATAGGCACGCAAAATCACCTTCACAGAACCTAATCTGGTCACTTGTAAAGTTTAATTCTTCACTATTGATTGGGGCATTGATATTGATATCCTGACGTTTTCTCCGATTCATACTTGGCAAAAATAGACTCTCCTCTTGATTTACAATCCCTAAAATCAGATGTATAATTTTATTTAGAAAAAATAATATTAATAGACATCAACAATTATACAACCACTGTTCAGCAAAGCTTTAGCTTGTACCTTGAGAATCTTTATTAAAAGTAATAAGCTATTATAAAAATGGAACCCCTCGTAGTTAATAACTATTTCACACAGAAAATAGAAATATAATAATTATTATAACACATAAGATGGGGCAATATTGAACTGGGGAGATAATTTTGATGTTCTTATTTGCTAACGGCTGTGACTTTTTTTAACAACAGAACCAGTTCCTTTTCTGCTGTTCAAAAAATTATAATCTGCATGAACAGCATTCATAGCAGAGAAATTAGCTAATAGCTAGCACTCACAACATTGGAATTATCCGCTCTGAGTTCAAAATTGCCCCACTTTGCCTTATACTTACAAGAAGCGGTTACTTTCCTTTCAGCATCTGTGCCCCAACTAATAACATACGGTATGGTGACTACATCACCATTTCTTAGTCGCATTTGTCTTTCTCCATTATTGCCAAGCTCAGCATCCAAAAGTCCTCGTATTTGGTCTTTGTATTCTCGTGGTACATAAATATACCAGTTGATGTAGTTACCATATGGTCTATGCATGTCTCGGACTTTCATTGCAATCTTACTCTGAAAGAAATAGAAAAGGTATTCGACATTTGTGTCTACTGAATTGTATACATCAGTCTTTTCAATAAATCCTTGAGGGCGGTCTTCATCTGGATAGTATAGAATCTTATTAGATTCTAGATTATCAACATCCAAAATTTTGACTTCAGGGACTGTTTGAGTAATAAGCAACTTATTGTGATCCACACCAATCTAAAATAGCAAACAAAATAGAAGTAGTACAGGTTACACTTTAGGTCAATCTTTAAAGCATTTGAAGTAAATACATGCAAAAGCATGAATTAATATCTAGGCAGAATAGTTACCCTTATGATATTATAGCTGAGCAGCACCACTAATTTAAATATACTTGTCATAATATAATATTATGACCCCCCTTAATAGCCTTAGCTTATATAAAGGTATTTATTCTCCCTTGCTCTCAGAATTAAGCAATGAATTTGTACTAATGAACACACATGTACTCTGAGGTTCTGTATCAGTGCTTTTATTCACTCTAAATCATTAATGAGGCTAATTTCATATAACATCATCACACACATGACCATAATATTGTAAACAAGCTTGTAAACTTTGTAGTTCATCCATGGAATTTGTATTAGCTATAACATGCGATAATAATTTTAATAGTCTATAGTGTGCTTAGCTATACTCAATGATGTATAAGATAGTTTTGACAGAGAAAGTAAAAAATTAAAGCATTGAGAAAGAAAATTTTATGATGTTAGATCCAAAAGCAATATGTATATCGCCAAAGAAACTTAGTTAAAATACTCAATAACCGAGCTATAGTCACAATTATTTTCATAAACTCCATCATGCAAGCATACATGATGAAACAAACCACACTCATAAATTAAAACTTCACATTTGTACCATAGTTAAACCAACATCCCTGAAACTCTGGACCTACCTGAAATGAAAGTAGATTGGGGTCTCCAAGTGCTATCTCAATAGACCATGTAGCTGAAAAGGAAGCCGATAATTGATTCTGTCTTCCTTGAAGAGAAAATGCTAGAGTTCCATTTACATCTAATGCCTCCATTGTCACATAGTCACCGATACCCATGAACAAATATTCCATGCCATTTAAGGTACGGAAAAGAGGGTCATCTCTGCCAAGTCCTGTGTATAGAAGGTGATAATAATAATTATCATTTTTAGTAATTATATTAATAATAAAATTATTATTATTAATATCATAAACTATTAAATTTTAATATAAAATTAGTGAACTTACAATCAATATATTTGCTTACCCATATCTGTTGGACAATCATCGCCTTTGTTAATAGGTCTAATTTGGAAATATTCTTCACAGAGAGACCTAGCAACCAATTCCTCAACACAACAGGCTTCCCTGTGGCCTCTATCATGCAAGTCGTGTTTTTCTTTGTCAAGTAGTGGATGGTACAAGAGGAGAGTGCCAGCATAGCCATCCTGTGGGTTCACTACTAGGTCACTGTATGAAAATAGTATAGATATAAGTATGTTTTGTTGTACTACGTATTTTTCAATAAACTGCAATTTGATAGAATAGCAAATGGACTATTTATGGTCCTGCGATCTATGTATGAAGTATAGGACTTGTGTGAAAATAATGAGTCGCAATTTTATAACAAAATTTAATTGCAAATTTCATTGGTATGTGCTATAGACTCCTAATCATGCACGTACTGCAAATACAACTGGGGTGAACCTTTACATTATTGCAAATTGCTCTAATTTAGATTAACTATTCACAAGTACCAAATCCACTGCTAAAAATTATGTCCCGCATTTACAGTACAATACACACAATAATTGTAATGACCCAGTAACAAACTAAGTTTCTTTAAGCTTGAATTCACCAACTTACCGTGATCCATCATCATAGCAGCATTGCTGAGTGAATGTAAATTCTGTATCATCCTTTTTTTTTGCATCTCCTGAGATATAGCACAAGGGAACTTCACTCTGCTTTATAAATCTTCCAATAGCATTCTCTGCTTCTACTGAATTTTTTGGACAAGGATTAAGAGTTTTAGCTATTTCATTGAGATCATCTTGGGTTATTTCAGCTAAAAGTAAGATAGTCCTAGCAGCTTCTCTTTGTGTAGAACAGTTCATGCCTAATTGTTGTTGGCGAGGATTACTAGGCAAAATAAAATCTAAAAAGTCATTCAGAATCACATCAATATCTTGACGCTTGCGTCTCTTGCTATGTATTTGAGAAACAATTTCAGCAATTTGTGAATTGCCAGATCCAGGGAGATTTCTGTAGGTTGCTCCATCAACAATGTATCCTACAACAGCTTTATCTCTTCCCAGACCACTCCATTGCATTGCACCACAGGAGTAGTTGAAAATAGCAAATGTATGTGTGACATTTGATACAAGAATTGCTTGAAAGCTGTTTGTCTGAAGAAAAAAAATAGTGAATTGAATAATAGCAATTCTGTGGCCTCAACAAAATCCCTATGTAATAATATTAGCTATTATTCTATAAAATTTAATGTCAATGTACCTTATTCAGCTCTTCCTCTAGGACTCCCAAATGGTCATCTGCACCATGAGGACTCTGATGGACTTTATCCCATTGAGCGATCAAAAACCAAGTTCCTTGAAATCGCGAATCTCCGTCTAGTATAACTGACCCCACATATCTGTTGATTTCCATTTGTACCTTTTCTTCTACTTCATTAGCTGGTGGCAACACAGATGTGGCGTAACGAATGTGACCACTCCTTCTAATGTCTACGTCACTCCAGAATGGTGCGATAGCCATTCCTCTTGCTCTGATGTCAATTTTTTCTGTTGGAAATCGTTCAGGATGAGAATATCTCCAAGGTTCATTAAAGGAAATTATTCCATTTTCATTGACCTTAGTTATTATATATAAAATTAATAATTTATGCGTGCAACGGCACAATATGTAACTAAAATTAATGCTATATGTACAACTTGAACAATTCTGTACTTAAGGTTAATAACCATAATATTATTATTATAACAACTTACATAGACAATAGTAGCTTTTCTACCACCATACAAAATTGTGTAAGGAAGTAAGATCGGTTCTGAAGAAGCATCTTGTGCACGAGGTAACTCCTTCACAGCAGCAAAGTTTGTAATATCAACGCAATTGCTTAAATGTACCTTATTCAGCTCTTCCTCTAGGACTCCCAAATGGTCATCTGCACCATGAGGACTCTGATGGACTTTATCCCATTGAGCGATCAAAAACCAAGTTCCTTGAAATCGCGAATCTCCGTCTAGTATAACTGACCCCACATATCTGTTGATTTCCATTTGTACCTTTTCTTCTACTTCATTAGCTGGTGGCAACACAGATGTGGCGTAACGAATGTGACCACTCCTTCTAATGTCTACGTCACTCCAGAATGGTGCGATAGCCATTCCTCTTGCTCTGATGTCAATTTTTTCTGTTGGAAATCGTTCAGGATGAGAATATCTCCAAGGTTCATTAAAGGAAATTATTCCATTTTCATTGACCTTAGTTATTATATATAAAATTAATAATTTATGCGTGCAACGGCACAATATGTAACTAAAATTAATGCTATATGTACAACTTGAACAATTCTGTACTTAAGGTTAATAACCATAATATTATTATTATAACAACTTACATAGACAATAGTAGCTTTTCTACCACCATACAAAATTGTGTAAGGAAGTAAGATCGGTTCTGAAGAAGCATCTTGTGCACGAGGTAACTCCTTCACAGCAGCAAAGTTTGTAATATCAACGCAATTGCTTTCATGATCTAAAAAAAAATAATCATAATTATTACATCCAATTATTATAGCATAATATTGGCATTATCTTAATGAAAGTTAATCATTTAATTTAATTTTAAAACACATTAAATAATTTATTGCATATCTGTATTTTAACTAGTCAGTTTTAATGTCATGACATTATAAATACACACAAAGCAAATTAAATCTCACTACCATGGATATGCAAATAATTTTATTGTTATTCTGTACTGCATAATGCATTCGGTCCAAGTAGAAAAAACATTCCATGCAATGTACTAATTCACAGGGAAACAAACTCAGTCTGACAACATTAGTAATACTTGAAATTATTATGTGTGTGTGTATTGGAAAGGGGGTGGGGGGAAGATGAGGAATAATATTATTTGCATGCTGTGGAAGTATGTGACACATTAAAAATTTACTAGAAAGACACGTTATAGACACAATATAGACACAATATAGTAATAAAAGAAAGGTTAAAGTTCATATTATAAGGTTGGTATATACTTACCATCTCCATACGGATCTTGCTGTTCAATTTGACATTGGCTTTTAGTAACAGCAACAGCAATAGCCACAAAAATGTAAAGAAGTTGTTTTGACATCATCAAGTCAGAACTCACACTCTGTGCATGCAATCCACAGACAAAAACTTATGCAAGACAGGTCTCTATTTATACTCATTCTCAATCAGGAAGCTAAACAATGGGCACCAGTTGAGTAAATATAAATTATGGTCAATAATTATTATATCATGCATGCTGAGTTAAAATTCCAAAAATAAATATGACCTAGTGGCTATTATATTTATTG
This sequence comes from Tethya wilhelma, assembly GCA_964030475.1. Taxonomy (NCBI): domain Eukaryota; kingdom Metazoa; phylum Porifera; class Demospongiae; order Tethyida; family Tethyidae; genus Tethya; species Tethya wilhelma. The sequence continues at coordinate 31,123 of CAXIPT010000043.1, forward strand.
CAATACATGCAGAACCTATCTAATCAAGTTATACTTTGACAATGATTACTACAACTTGTTCCATGGGTTCACACAGATAATTAGAAAAGGGGACAAAATCCAAACTATATGTTTTTATAATATTATTATCAGTGTGTGGTAAACAAACTGCTATCTTATCGAGACATAAAATACTTAAAAAAATTATTGAAATACCTCCATAAACAACAGCTGTCCAAGGTAAACATATATTATTGTATATAGCCTCATTCCCAGGCTCTCCCCATAGTTCCCATTGTGAATGAAAGTCTCAAGGTCAAAGGGGAGAGAGCCTGGGAACAATTAAGCCAGATAGACAGATGTATTATCCAATTGTTCCATTTTCATGTTACTATAATTTTAAGCATCAAGGGTCAAGGGGGAGAGATAGAGTGCCTGGGAATCAGGCCAGATGAACAGGTGCACATCTAGTAGGTAGCCACCAAGGGTCAAGGGAGATACTCAGAGCTAGAATAATTAAACCAGATGGACAGATCCATATCCAATCATTATTGTTCCATTTTGTTCATGCTGCTACATATATAGGCATCAAGGGTGAGCTCTCTTCCTTGACCCTTGATGCCTACCTATTAGATGTACATCTGTCCATCGGCCTGATTCTAGAGATCCTCGGAAATACTTCTTGACAGGATGGTCTAATTATTTCATTTATTTATTATACGTAACGTAACTACAATACGAAATGACAGTTAGCTGTTTACAGCGCATTGTCTATTTTTTCAAAGTCACATAGCTATTATAAATACATACCAGGATCTGGGAGAATAAGTACAACATAATGTGTGGTCTCAAAAATCATACACCCTGATTCTTTACAGAAAAATTAAACAAGTCTGCTATAGCATATATAGATGACTTGAACTATGAAAAAGAGTAAGAATTCAATTCATATGAGATAAGTTTTGTTGTTGATCTCAAACATCATGTCTAACTGACCCACCAGACAATTCTATGAGCAAAACAATAATCAGGCTAGAAATTATAGTAGTTAATTTTTGGTAAGCCTGCAAACAAGCTGATTATTAATGCTGCACTGCTCACCCACTCAGTGAACATATACCAGTCATTAGTACATAAAAAAATACCATTGACTAGTGGTTACATATATCACAAAGAACAAATTCTTATGTTGACAAAAATTATTGAGACCACAGGCACCTGGCCAAGATAATAAGTGTTGTTTCTGAATGCAATTAAAGATGAATGTGGCTCATATTAAATTATTATGCAACATGGCTATAAATTATATGTAAGTATGCAGGCATCATTTCATTGAACAACCACCCACATGTGCATGCATTTTGTCCTAATGACTTACTTAGCAGAACTATTGACTCTAGACTATCAATGCAATCTGTACTCAATCTGGTGGAAATCAATCAGATTAGGCCAAAAAATATACAAATTTTTATTAACTATATATACACTAGCTGTAGTTTCTGGTAGTAAACCACAATGATACTACAATAATATTTATTCATAATAATTATAATGATCCTACCTCGGTGGATATGCTTGGGAACTAACATTAACTCTCAGTAAACAACAGCTGTCAGGTTGAGGCCGAGATTGGTCATGAGAAGTTATTGACCTAGCTATGACTAAGCTAGCAAGGGCCTATCAAATAATTATTATGCAGAGTTATGGTAGCTAGTTGTCAAAGACTTGTTAATAATACAACAGTCCCTGCATGCCACAACTGTGAGGAATATTATACCTATAAATAAACATGCCAGCTCTGTTGTTTCATAATTATAATAATATTATTCCACTGAGAATTATAAGATTGAGGACTAGTATTAATTAAGTGGGTACTTTGTCACTACTCAATATTATTGTGCATATATCTGGACGTAACTTGCTATAGGACTACACCTGAATTAATTATTTTGACTTCTTATAGTACTTTTTGTTTCATTAAACTTTGGAAAATCCAATTCTAATTCTTATGTGAAATTCGACTGTCTTATTATTGTTCTGGTATGTAATAGTGTGGTAGTATGTAATGGACCAGAAAATTGACAAAAGGCCGAGCCTTTTAATGGGGGGCTGAGACTTCTGAGGCCACAACTCATGCTATTCAAACCATTCTCGCAAAAATAAAAATATTTACACTAAGAAAACAAAATGGAGGATCCAGGTATCGATCCCAGTACTTCTCGCATGCAAAGCGAGTGCTCTACCATTTGAGCTAATCCCCCTTACATGTAAGAGTTCATTTAGGAATGGAGTACGACATAATACTTTCCTCCTCTCAGATGTGATCATGGACATGTTGGGCAGTGAAGAGGAGCAGATGGCCATCTTGGACTACTACCAGAAGAGTGATGAACTTAATGTGACAATCAACACTGTATGATAAATTATTGCAATGTTATTATATTAATCATCGAAGTGTGAACCATTCCAATGGTTGTATATTAATTATAGTTATTTTATGTGTGTGGGTGTTCACCCATACACCAATGGCTTATGCTTATGTTGATATTAGAGTAGACTTGACAAGTTGCTGTTCTTCAGATATATAATTATGCATTGTATGCTTTTTATTAAACATTTTTGTAAACTGACACATGCACCATACCACAGGCATAGACTAAGCCATTTTAATTGACCATCTTCATCAATTTTCATGTCCTTTGCAGATGTATCAGTAAGTGAAGAAAGATTCTCTACTGTATAATCATTTTACAGGCAAAGTAGAAAAGCTGGAATGTAGTCTTTTTATACAATTATAATATAACATTGTACTCAAACCAAAAAATTTTACACTCATGCAGTGTCTGTGAGGGTCTATGATAATATTACGTGGTATAATTATAGGCTTGGCCACAAAAAGGCTGTTCCAATTTTTGAAACACAAGCATTAAAAAAAATTGTCCCTATTTCAATAATGTACTATACACATTATTTTCTGTTTGATGGAACCAACGCACACTCCCTAATTGTCCTTCACGGAAAGTGATCCTGAACATCAATTAATCAAGCATAATATGACAGCAGTTCATATAGTGTTATTAATATTTTTGTACATACTGCTATAAATCTCAATAGTTCTGTCATTTCATGCAACCGTACAACGGTTCGTGAATCGGGAAAAAAATGTCTAGGTAATGATAATCTAATTTTTTTCTGGGAATTATATATGACTATCAGAATTGACATCCCTACGATCTTGAGATCCGGCATCATTGGAAATAGTAATGGGTCATAATAATATTTGTTTATTTTGTGTATGTTTAAAAAACAATTTCTAAAAATATTACATCTCCAGCAAAGATGTTGTACATAAAATTATGTGAAAGAATAAGGCCAAAACCTAAACAGATAATTATGTAACTATGACAGAAAGCACAGTAACAATGTTGTTGTTGTCACGGCATGCATAACATAAATTAGAAATAAACAACAATAAAATTAATGGTTAAAATACACAACACAAAATAATATTATATTATACTATCAGTTGTGATGGTTTTTGTCCAACAGAATACTGTTGTGCATGGAGTTAGACGATGGTTCCTATTTGTATTGTGTCGGTGGCACTGTGAACAGTATTATCACCATAGCCACCAATGACCATTACATCGTTGTTGTTGAGAACAGCAGCAAGGCACCAACGTCGACTGGCTCTCATTCTGCTCAGCTCAAGGACTTGCCACGAGTTGGAAGTTGGGCGGTACACGTGAACGTCTGAGACAGGAGAGTGCTGGGAATCACTGCCACCGATGGCTAGGAGCTGACCTCGGAGTGTGACACATGTGGAGCCTACAACTGGGAGGGGGGCAATCTTGCTCCATACAGTGGACCTAGCCAGGGTGGTTTGCGGCAGGGATTGAGCTAGTCGTTCTCCCAGGGATTTTGACTGGCAAGACAGGAAGAGGTCAGTCAGGGTACATGTGTATACGTACTTGGTTGGTCCACCATCATTGGATCCTCCTACCATGAAGATCTGATTTTGACAGATGGTTACCGAAGCAGAGGAGAGTGGTTCGAGTAGGTCGGCAGCAGATGTCCATTCTTTGGACTTTAAATCCATCACTTCGACTGTTTTCAGTTTCCTTCTCTCTTCGTTTCTTCCTCCAGCGACTATCAGCGCTTGTCCAGTGAAAACGGCTGCTGCCAAGAATCGTTTGGTGGGCATTGGTGGAAACACCACTCTCCACGCCTTCTTTCTTCCCAGCCCACTGCTGGTGTAGCTGAAGACCTTGTTTGTTGGACTGTCATCACTGCTTTTCCCACCGATGGTAGTTAGGGTGTTATTGACAACAACTAGACTGGACTTTTTCATTTCACAATCAGGAAGCTTGCTCCATTTCATATCGGCTGGCTTACAGACATAAATGGTGGATGTGTCTCCATCGTTGAGGTACACTGTATCGCCGTCTACTAATGCATTAGGTGGCCTAAACATGACACTTGGGGCTCCTTTCTCCAGTTCTTTCCATCTCAGACTGATTTCCTCTGTGTGTGTGCCACGAGTACTTGAGGGAATCGTCTTGGGGAGAGGTCTTTGAGGAATTGGTGGCTTGTCTATTTTACCAAGCCTTGGAGGGACCATAGAGGTGGGACCCCTTGGGGGGACTATAGTGGTGACACTGGAGGTGGGACTCCTTGGGGGGACCATAGTTGTGACACTGGAGGTGGGACTCCTTGGGGGGACCATAGTGGTGACACTGGAGGTGGGACTCCTTGGGGGGACTATGGTGGTGAGACTGGAGGTGGGACTCCTTTGAGAATCAATGTCAGAGTATATACTCCCTGATGGATCAGTGTTTGAGTGTGATCTCCTTGTGAAGTCTGTATCAGTGATGCTGAGATCGAGTGTGTTTGAAGGATCAACATTTCTAGTGCCAATAAAAGAGTGAGGACGTCTTGTGGTATCACCATTTGCTCCAGTTTGCATCTCGATGGGTTTTCTGTGAAGCTGCTGTTGTAGCTCGAGGATTTGTGCCTGAACCATGGCTGTTGTTGTTTGGCTAAAATGCTGAATGGCTTGTTCAAGTTGAATTTCTCGTTCTTTCATCATTTGTTCTTTTTGTTTTAGTTCTTCCTTCAAATGTTGGCATTTTTGTTGAATTGTATCGAAGATTCTCTGCTGGGATTCTATCTGATCTTTTTGCTGGGCATTCTCTAGCTGAAGTTGGTAGATCTCTTGATCTTTTTGTTGACTTTGTTCTTGAATCTCTTTGATGGAGATTTGTGATGTCTGATCACGAGATTCTGTGAACTGAGAGCTTTCTTTCAGAGCTGCCACTCTTTGACACAGCTCCTGAGCTGAAGGACGTTCAACATCACTGTCCTTGAGACAATCACGTGCAATTGGTAAGAGAGGGTGGTTGGGATCGACTAGACTAATGTGGTTATCTCGTCGTTCGATTTCTGGGACTGGTACTTCAGCAATACCCCCCAAGGATTTGAACTGGGGATCAGCTGTGCGCACTTGTTTCGTTCGGCTCCCAGGCTCAGGGAAACACCTTGTCAACATCTGGATGATGAGTATTCCTATAGCAAAGCAGTCAATCTTTTCTGTGTAGATCGGGATATCTTTCACAGCTTCAGGAGGCATGTATACTTGCGTACCAGGGCAAAGTGTGAAGGAAACACGAGTAGCTTGAGGGTTTATATCATCTGCAAGTTTTGCCATTCCAAAGTCTGTCACTTTGGCAATCACATTTCCACGCAGAAGCACGTTATTGCTAGAGAGATCCCTGTGGGTGATGCCATTGGAATGTAGGAAAGAAATGGCCATGGTGATGTCATGGCTAAAGTTTACTAGAATGTGGTAAGGGACTTCATTTTCTGAACTGTCCAAGTAGCCTGTTAAACTTTTATCCATAAGCTCCATTAGTAGGACTGGTAGGCCAGTTTCTGGATCTTGGCGTGTACCCAGGAACTGTACGATATTGGGATGCTTCATTACACTCATAAACTCACCCTCCTTCAAGAAACGATTAAATGGTAGTCTGCTATTACGTTTATCATGTGTGTTTGGATCGAAGAGAGTTTGGTGAATGATTTTAGCTGCACATAGCAGATCATCACACTGAGCCATGCACACTTTTCCATATCCTCCGATACCAAGAGTTTGATTTTTGAGGAGTTTAACGTTTTTGAAGCTAAATGTAGTGGGCGTGTCCAGCTTTGGCTGAGCCATGTCAAACCTGTAGTGAAGTAGTGCAACCTAACTCTAGGATCAAATAAAAATTATATACTCTAGAGTTCTAGTCTCGCGGGTGGGCCAGACTCTTCCCAAGGGAAAGGAAGAGTCTGGTAACACCGCTATCAGTAGTTTGTTCTGCACTGTCAGCAGATTGTAGTGTGGTTTTGTTGTTATCAAAATTGACATGCAAGTGATGCAATGGCTTCACCTCCAATAGGGACCACTATTACACAGCTAACTTGACACGCTGTGGCCACGGTCCGAGACTCTTGAACAAAACCGCTATGCGAGTGTTACCAGCCCCTTTCTTTCCTTGAAAGGGGCTGGCCCGCGAGACTACTAGAGTTCTTGTTTCAGTGGATTCTACTTATCAGTTTATACCAGTCTTCAAAATTATTCTTACAAAGTAGTTTATAGTTGTATTAAAACATTGTATTAAACAAGCACTACAACACTAGCTATCAATCTTACCTAAGGCTTTGAATTGAACTCCAACTTGGACAATTGCTATACACTCAGCTTGACTCACACTCACTGTTTACTGTGGGTCAATATGTGTCATGTGATGTGACGGAGTTCATAACAGCTTAAGTGTATTCATTGCATTTTTTGGGTGAATCTGTGATGACAAAAATAACTCATAATGAATTGTTGATTATCACAAGTATTGATATGCAAGGAGCATACACATGCACACACAAATTGAAATAATTATACTAACAGTAAAATACTATTGTGACAATAATATAGATCACATACCAAGACTTGTAGACCTGTGTGTGTGTGTGTGCAGATACATAATATTATGACAACCTTTGCCGAAAATTGGTAAAGAGTGCCAAAAAGTATGAGTGTTCAGCAATGATTCTTCCTTAATACTACATTGGATTACAATTCCAGAAATAAAGTATACACAGTGGTTGTGTCAATTAATTTTGTGTGCTATTGCATATAATTTCTAAGAAAATGTGACTGGAACAAAGTACCGGTATGCTGATTTCTGGTCACAGTGGTTTTCTTTAGAAAGACATGAAACTATAGAGCTGGTACAATCAATGTCATCAAAACTGGAAGTATTTTGTACTGATGCTGGAAATAGTTTTTTGTCATAATTATGCCAAGTAAAATGACAGCTGCTTGTTTCTATTATTTGCTCTGTACATTATTGCCACACAAAAGTGACTCATTTTTTATGTAATTGCATTCTACTCTACATGCAGAGTATAGAGAACTTGAGGCCAGCATTGTTTGAGCTATAATTAGTGTAAAGCTATAGCTGCTATGTGAGGTTTGTAATATGGCCATATCCGAAGAGCTAGAGCTATATAGCTTAGACCAAAATAATTAATAATAACTTAGCTCATGCAAATAAGCACCCTGCATGGCTGTATGTATAATATAGCCACTCACAACTATTATGTTTGCTAAATTGCATGCATGGTCAGTTCCCAATCGACTATATAATAATTTTTTTGATACTGTTACTATTATAATCATGTGCACAAACCTGCTTATGTTGTACATCCATCCATGGTCCAATGCACTCTGCTTGTATTAATTTAATTTCTTAATTATATATTAATAAACTTCCATACTACTATAGTGACACTACAATGTAGTATACTTATGATGGCCTTATTTATTCCAAAACCAATCATGTGATATATAGATTGTACCTAAGCTTTTGTAGAGTTCATATAATTATAGTATGTATTGGAATAATTAAACTGTTTAATTTCCTCAAAAGATTGTGCAAGTTTGTCTTCAAGACTCTCAATCCTAGCTGGACTGTTTCTGATGATATAGGGCACAAAAGCAGGAGTTATGAATCAATCAAGTATTCTAATAGCCTGCCTGACCCTGGCTAGCATCTGTACAGTAGCTCTCACAGCAGTTGTACGACTATACCATTGTATGCTCAAGGACTCTTCAGTAGTGATAAAGATTCCCTGGCCTCTCATCAAACCCTGAGATCTGCACACATAAATTCTTCTAAGTCAACTCCTGCTGACACAAAACCTCTCTACTACAAAATATTTCCTATCTACATTAAGCTAGGTATTGGCACCCCACCTCAATTCTTAGACGTAGCAGTGGATACAGGAGAGGCCACATCGGACTTCTGGGTCATTTCACGAGAGTGCAAGAGTATGAATTGTAATTTCACTAAATCTTACAACCACAACCAGTCAAGCAGCTATGTTCCTATTTCAAAGTGGAGATTGAAGGAAGCAACTGTAGTGGCTATCAAAGCCAAGATGCCATCAGACTCGTTGACGTCCATATCAACTCACAAACATTTGGTGAAGCTGTTAATGTGTCGGCATTTGACATGATATTCTGTGACGGGATTCTTGGCTTGGGACCGGGCAGCACCTCCGTAACAAGTCCTGTCCCTCTGTTTTACAACATGCTCCAGAAGAAACTCATTGAGGAACAAGTGTTTGGCATGTACTTCAACCAGTCCAAGCATGTTGGAATCACCCGTGGAGAATTGATACTGGGGGGGGAGTGACCCTACTCGTTACAAGGGTGAACTCACATACACCAAACTAACCAGCAAGTCACAGTGGCAGTTTGACTTGGAGCTGATTTCCATTACCAATTTGGCAAAGGTGCAAATGACACAGTCAGCTTCTGTCAAGGTGGATGTAATGCCATCCTGGATACTGCTACCGCCTGTAGAAAGCCTTCATCATGAATTGGGTGCTGTTCTCTTTGACATGGACAACTTTTATGGCTACTGTTTCTCTCGTGATTGCAAGAAGCATCCCCCTCCACCTCTGGTCTTTCAGATTGGGGGGAGTGAGTTGCAACTAACATGGGAGATGTACACTAATAACGTGGGATTTTGCTGCACTAACATTGCTGGAGTAGATATTGACTATTGGGCTGTCGGTGGAATGTTTCTCAAATCATTTTATATTCAGTTTGATGTTAAAAATTCTCGACTCGGCTTTGCCAGATTAGCAGTGTGACATTTATAGCTGTAATTTGTATAAGAATAGCCTCGTCCCCCATACTCCATCACTCCTGGTGGGTAATCGAAGCCTCGGGGCGAGGCTATAGAAAATAAGAGTACATTTTGTGCACCTTTGATGTTTTGGTTCTTTATTATTTTAATTGTGTGCAGCTATTCATAATCATGTTGATTACTATTAACACACAATGTCATAGTGAGTGCACACACATGACACACACACACACACACACACACACACACAAACTAACACATCACCAGCTAGGCTATTCCCTACTCTCATTATAAACTCTGGGTGTTCTTTCAAGTTGTCTTGTGGCTCAGCCAAACTTTGTGCACTGCATTTCACCACTAGTTTTCAGTGCCATTTGCTGACTGCTTCTTTGTACCACCAAGACCACTCCAGCTAGAGTTCAGGTCGCAGCATAGATGGACCTGTACAGATAAAAATCTGAGGTTCACACGCCACAATGTATGGCCTGACCAAATGTTGGTTGGTTTCCTGTAACTTGTGTTTGTTCACATGTCCATCTCTGCATACATGTGTACATGACACAAGGTGCACAAGATAAAGTAATAAAAACTCCACATTATAGACAATTAGTCATACATGCATGAAATTGAGATAATGTTACACCTAAACCATACAATCTCAGGACAAGTAATTCCTACAGTTTACCCCACAAATACCAGCAACTCCTATATCCCCCAATTTAGCCATGTGTTAATGTGTGCATATCAAGAATTACTTGAAGTGGTTTCAAATTTTGAATGATATCACTTTTGCTTACAGTCCCTGTCTACCTGGAATGCAATCACTAGATCCCTCAGGCAGTGCAGTGGCTACTCCTTGGCTCCAGTGTTTCTGTTGCTCCATCCTATCCAGTTTCACTGCCACCCACTCATGCTGGACTGTTCTGGGGCTTCTGTTGGCCATCACAATATTGATTTCCAAAGAGCTTTATTGATTGTTCTTTTAAACGCATAATACCCTTAATATGCACAAGTGCACCTACTTTTCAGGGTAAATGGTAGCATAATTATTTATTTTGCTCATACTGAGAAGTTTAATTATGATATTCTCAGTGAGAGGAAGTGCTCATAATTATGGGAAGTGGGGAGAAGAGCACCAGAATAGACTCTGAGATCGAATTAAAATCTTTAAAATACAATCTTCATGACAATGCAACAATAAAAGCAATAATTGTAGAACATAATAATTATACAAGTTTTTGTGTGACAACAAAAAATAATAAATATTGTGCTAAACTTCGTTTCTTTCAGCAGAATCACAGAGGATGGATTGTTAACTTGTCTATGTCTGTATAGACTCAAGTACATCCTACAGCTCCCATGACTAGACTAGTAGAGGAAATGTTTTCTATCACCAGTTCAAGTACAGTATACCAACAAGTGAGGTTACACAAAGGATTCATCCGGGAATGTTAGCAAACAATTTCCCTCCAGTTCAATAAACTGGGCTCTCTTTGATAGAAGCTTGACCCCTGAGGCCAGCACTAATCCTGGACAGGATGTGCAGACCAACAATCAGGATATGTACTTTGATGATAGTACTATACCATCAACAAAGATTAGTTAATCGTGGGAAAGGTGTGTGATATTATGAGTAGAGCAATGATCCCTCTCCACGTCATACTGCAGAGCAAAGGAAATGACTCAATCAAATGGAGTGACCAATTACACCAACTTGTAAATTTTCAGACCATATAAGTAACACCATTATTCTTCCAATTGCTACCCAGTTATATTAGACCTAAATCTTAACTGACTTGCCAACACTCATGTGGTTACCGGTTCTGCCACAATCATTAATTTCTAATCAGTCTGCACAGGGAGGTCACACTGGGCCACAGGGGTTGCTGAGAGAGGAGAGTGTGCCAAATGGGTTTCATCAAAACAACAAACCATCCCCAACTGTGTACACACAAACTGTCCTTTAATTTGAAGATGGTCAATTATTCTATATGCTTTGTGTACTTTTGAACATGGAAACCTACTTCAATATGTGACTAATGCAACTTTAGTGGGCGCTGTATACTCACACTCAAAACAATCATTCAACTTTTTTGAAGTATCTGGAAAAAAAACTGCATTATCTATCATTAGAACACTAATCTTTATGATAAAATTAACCATACTTCGAGCATACAGCGGCAAAAATACACATTTTTTTTTTTTATTTTAAAGTTTGAATCTAATTAATATTGTGATAATTTAACCATATTATTATTTTGACAGTTCAAAACATAATCATAACATGTACATAAATTTTGATTTTGAAGCTACATGTTGTATGGTAATATTTGGCCGTGCTATGACTCTTCTTGTTTAGTGGTCCCTGGCATTGAAGCTGCTGCTGCTGGAGGTGGTTTGAGGGGGTCCCACACAAAGCTACCGTGGAGCTGTACATATTACCATGCATGCATTGCAGTAACGAAAACATCACAATAACAATAACTTACAAAACTGCATTGTATACAAATGGGATATCAATATTTACTAATAAGCATAAAAGCATAAAAGCTCCCAAGCATGCAACCCTGCTAGAAGCAAATTCAATTACACATGTATACATGTAACACGTTATTCAAGGTTAAGTTTATACGGAGACCTAGAAACATGGCTACCTACACAGATGTTATCTGCACGCTGCTGAGTTTAACAAAAGTATTTGAAATATAATTATTCGACTGTCCACACATATCAAACAGGTGCAACACCTTTCTTTGGTGTCTTGATACTACCATTGGAGAGAACATCTGGTAGGCCACTACATCGACCACAACACAACACTATCTGTTCCTGTCATATAATAGCTCAGAGTCTCACTAGAAACTCTCTTGGTGAACTTTCCCACTATAATATGGATAAAGTAGAGGAGGTGTATACTATAAGCATTGCATATTATGGAGTAATGGTTTGCACATCTACGGTGACTAAAAGTCTATGTTCCTTAATGATTCATTCTATTTTGAATTTTAGGTATCGACTCTACATGGAACAGTATGTAACGTGTGTACTCCACACAAACATATGATCAGCTAGCCACCACAAACAACAGATAATATTGGGTGAAAACACCATTTTCCCTACTGACTAATTTGCACACAAACAGGTCCCCTTCACTTTCCTTGTGTGCTCCCTATAGTACCACAACAGTGACCTTCACATTGAAGATGGTGACTCACCACTATCTTAGTTTCAACCACATTCATAGTGTGTATAATAGGGTGCCACTGATAATCTACCTAACAAACCTGTTGAGTAAGAGTATAGTATACTCTTCATATGAAGGAAGGGGAGCATTTATGTGGAACATAATTCAATTATTTCTTACCACCAATAAACAAAAAAGGAAGTAAGCAAATGTCAACCTGACTGCATGCATCATGGAGGTGCCACATTGCAGAGATCCTGATGATTTGAGTAACACCACATCTACCACTAGTAGTAAGTCTGTGGAATACTGGGTATTTCCACATAACAGTCCACACCATTACCTATCTGTCATGTAACCAAAGGAACCATTGACCATTTTTCTTTACTAACCAAGTATTACTGGAATGAAAGTTTGCTGTTAACGCTATTGTCTTAGCTAACCCACATCCTGCCATATTATAACCTCAACCTAGACACCCTATTTCGAGACAAAACCTACAACTAGGTTGACTAGAAAACTGAACAAGGATTGGTATTAAAGACAGACAAATGGAATTTCAAATCTAATACAACTGGTCAATGCTAATGCAGTATAGCAAAACTGAATTACAAAAATTAATTTCAATGAAGCGCATGCATGGACCTCCAGTGTCTCTAGTAGTTTATTGTATTGGCACCCAATTAGCTATACAGCTGCAGACTGACCCAATCCAAACACAGTGCATGGTTAGAAAATGCACCTATACCAGGTTACATAGCTCATACAATACAGTAGGAAGATATACAGGACACAATATATGTGCACCCATGAATGAAGCTCAAGCCTCCGTTACAAGTGCTGGCTTCCTGCTCTTACCTTGCCCCTGACAGGTTCATTGGGGTCAGTGCGACTGTTGTAGTTGTGACGATAGGAAATCAGTTCTTTGACCTCTGACCTTGATGGTGGTGGTACGTTTACAAGTGGTGCTACAGTGTGTGTGTGTGTGTGTGTGTGTGTGTGTGCGTGTGTGTGTGTGTGTGTGTGTGTGTGTGTGTGTGTGTGTGTGTGTGTGTGCGTGCGTGTGTGTGTGTGCACGTGTTTTCACATGTATGATTGCGTGTTTGCTCACATTGCTATTATAACAGATTATAAATTATTATACCGACATATCTATATTATCACAATGCAGTTCAGGCTCTACATGAACATGTGTGCCTCTGCTTCTAGCAACTACAGTATGTAGAGAGAGCTTCATACATCCAGCTAACATTGATAAATTGATTTAGGTGACTTCAATTATACCACCTCATTGCAGACGAGACTAACTTAAATAGCTAATAGCATAGTTTCATTATAATAATTATAAATTTTGTCCATCGTGATGAAATATTGGAACTGTACAATAATATTAAAAATTAATGCATAATTGCTACAGTATACAAATAACATGTGTGCATATTCTCCCGAATTGACAATTCAAGTTTGCCATGCATAATCCTTTCCACATCCCCAGAGGTCAATGACTGACCTAGGCAATACATGTGACCAAGGAACCAATATCTCTAATGAGAATTGTCCATTTATAAACAATTCTGTTGTACATTTGTCCTGTTTTGGAAGATCCATGGCACACACATGCAATATAATATAGGATTACTAAGATACAGTATATTTGTCAGGAAAAGGTCGCGAGGCTGTATGTGGCTGAAAACATTGTGAACAGGTGTGAATTATTGGGCAATTTTGTCCACATCACATCACAAGACAAGCACATGAGTTTCACTATTTCTTAACGCAGAGTACAATGGACATTGAGTGAGGGCCATGAGCATGTGAACAATGGTCTCTCATGATCACCCTTCTCACAATGCTAGTCTACTCCACCAACTTCCCCTCTGGCACACACACACATGGACTCTAAATTAAGATATAGGCACCACTATGAACAAAAATGGACTCCAAAGAGTTACAGTTTGTCACAGTATGACAGTGTGAATCACATCTATGTAATTCCAAACACTTTCTGTGTATAATATTGACCAGTGCAGCGGCTGTGCCATATCACACACCAGCATGCCAACGGGGGAATTGATTGCACCCAGTAGTCACACAAAACATTTCTATCTGATAATAATACTACAATGAAGGATACTGTTTCACTACTATTGTGGAAAGATAGATAATTGTGTGAAATTTTGAAAGCACAGGTAGAATTCTACCATCTCCAAACGCTACTCTATTGAAATTGAATGCTTTGTCCATACATTTTACATACTCTAGGGTATAAGCATGCTGTACTCCTCAAGGTGGTCTTGCAAGGAAGCATGAACATAACCTATTACACCATTAACAAGTTTATCTTCTACAGCATACCTTGTTCTTAGTAGGCAAGTGGGCGAGGGTGGTACAAAAGTATAACATGGATCTACATGCTATCCACCTACTCAAAAAAACATCCAAGGCCATCAATTATTGTGAGTGATCAGACTTTCATGGCAAACAATCATTACAATGTGTGCACACAAGACAATAAACCATAGAAAACAACCTTTATATCTAGCATCAAAACAGAATGACCGCATTTACACTAATGCTTGGCTGAGAAATTAACTTATTCAGACTGCAGTGCCAATAGCGTGTGTACATAGTTACATAAATAATTCAACAGTCACTCCACAGTCATAATATTCGCTTTATTGCTATTTTGTGTGTCCTTTGTCCTTAATTTATGACATGAATTTTATAAAACACAATAAGAGTTGGAAATGGAGATAATCTGTTTCTGCATGACAGTAAACTTCAGGACTATAATAATTATTGCACGCTCAAGACAATAATGAACATAGCACATGCATAAACACAGCAACAAATCCTCAAGAGTACAATGCAACAAGGAAACACATGCGTGTATGAGCCACATACATGCACATACACAACCAAAAGGAGATTTAGAACAGTATAGACACACAGACAAACCACACAGAGACACGTGCACACACACACACACAAAACACAGATGACTGTTCGATATCTTCACTCAGCTGTAGCAGCCACATAGCTGCTCTGTCTGTCTTGTGCTGGCAGTGAGAGAGAGCTCTCTTACAGTCATTGGCATCAATGAACGATATCCCCATACCAAGGAGCATCTCTACTCTCATGTCTTCTTTGGCCTTCTCTACATCAAAGTTATAAGTCAGTAGTGACTTTCGACAAACTTCTTTTGAACAGTCGCGGAATTCTTCGTCCATAAGGATGACATTTTGCAATCGTAAGAGCAATTCTTCTGACTGGTCGGTGCCTGCACCACTTATACCCACTCCTCCACCTGTGGTAGCACTAGCACCGCCGGTAGTAACCCTCGGTCCGTTGGTAGAAGAGTTATTTTTGCTGCCATCACAATATTGATTTCCAAAGAGCTTTTATATTGATTGTTCTTTTAAATGCATAATACCCTTAATATGCACAAGTGCACCTACTTTGCAGCCTAAATGGTAGCATAATTATTTATTTTGCTCATACTGAGAATTTTAATTATGATATTCTCAGTGAGAGGAAGCGCTCATAATTATGGGAAGTGGGAAGAAGAGCACCAGAATAGACTCTGAGATCGAATTTAAATCTTTAAAATATAATTTTAATGCCAATGCAACAATAAAAGCAATAATTGTAGAACATAATCAAGTTTTTGTGTGACAACAAAAAATAATAAATATTGCGTTAAACTTTATTTCTTTCAGCAGAATCACAGAGGATGAATTGTTAACTTGTCTGTGTCTGTAGACTCAAGCACATCCTACAGCTCCCATAACTAGACTAGTAGAGGAAATGTTTCTATCACCGGTTCAAGTACAGTATACCAACAAGTGAGGTTTACACAAAGGATTCGTCCGGGAATGTTAGCAAACAATTTCCCTCCAGTTCAATGAACTGGGCTCTCTTTGATAGAAGCTTGACCTCTGAGGCCAGCACTAATCCTGGACAGGATGTACAGACCAAAATCAGGATATGTACTTTGATGATAGTACTATACCATCAACAAAGATTAGTTAATCGTGGGAAAGGTGTGTGATATTGTGAGTAGAGCAATGATCCCTCTCCACGTCATACTGCAGAGCAAAGGAAATGACTCAATCAAATGGAGTGACCAATTACACCAACTTCTTTGAAGCAGATGTTAGCAATTATAGTCATCACAACAACTGGTAACAGCTAGTACTATGTGGTCTCACTGATATCTGGTAGCAGATGTTACTCTAGTAAGTTGACAACAGTATACAGTACCCTGTGGTTGTAACTATATCAATATGGCTGAGCCACATGTATGCTTGGTCACGTACTCACAAACTACATAGCTCAATTATTACTATGTGTTTATCCTATAGCTTGTGTATGTACGTATGTATATGTGTATAGTTGGCACATAAATGTGCACACATGTTATAAGATGCACGTATGATTTTTTTTTGTTTTATCTTTTTTTTGCATTAGTAAGAAGTAAACCCCAAATAGGAAAGGGACAAAATCTCGACAAAATACTTCACAGTAGAAACAATCACCCACTAACCTGGCACTTCAAGGACAGAGAGGGGTTGGTAGCCATACAAGAGACAAGTGGCATGGTGCTAACCTTTGTTTTCTGAGAAGGCCACCCATCTGGTGCCAATGGCTACTGGATTACAGGGGTAACACGATGATGGGTAGTTGTCTGTGAAACAAATTAGTAGAGGGGCAGTAATGAAAATCCTCATTATAGTTTTAATAAATGTAACAGTTTTACTTTT
>CAXIPT010000043.1:49404-153155 GCA_964030475.1 Tethya wilhelma
CTCAATGACTGACCTAGGCAATACATGTGACCAAGGAACCAATATCTCTAATGAGAATTGTCCATTTATAAACAATTCTGTTGTACATTTGTCCTGTTTTGGAAGATCCATGGCACACACATGCAATATAATATAGGATTACTAAGATACAGTATATTTGTCAGGAAAAGGTCGCGAGGCTGTATGTGGCTGAAAACATTGTGAACAGGTGTGAATTATTGGGCAATTTTATCCACATCACATCACAAGACAAGCACATGAGTTTCACTATTTCTTAACGCAGAGTACAATGGACATTGAGTGAGGGCCATGAGCATGTGAACAATGGTCTCTCATGATCACCCTTCTCACAATGCTAGTCTACTCCACCAACTTCCCCTCTGGCACACACACACATGGACTCTAAATTAAGATATAGGCACCACTATGAACAAAAATGGACTCCAAAGAGTTACAGTTTGTCACAGTATGACAGTGTGAATCACATCTATGTAATTCCAAACACTTTCTGTGTATAATATTGACCAGTGCAGCGGCTGTGCCATATCACACACCAGCATGCCAACGGGGGAATTGATTGCACCCAGTAGTCACACAAAACATTTCTATCTGATAATAATACTACAATGAAGGATACTGTTTCACTACTATTGTGGAAAGATAGATAATTGTGTGAAATTTTGAAAGCACAGGTAGAATTCTACCATCTCCAAACGCTACTCTATTGAAATTGAATGCTTTGTCCATACATTTTACATACTCTAGGGTATAAGCATGCTGTACTCCTCAAGGTGGTCTTGCAAGGAAGCATGAACATAACCTATTACACCATTAACAAGTTTATCTTCTACAGCATACCTTGTTCTTAGTAGGCAAGTGGGCGAGGGTGGTACAAAAGTATAACATGGATCTACATGCTATCCACCTACTCAAAAAAACATCCAAGGCCATCAATTATTGTGAGTGATCAGACTTTCATGGCAAACAATCATTACAATGTGTGCACACAAGACAATAAACCATAGAAAACAACCTTTATATCTAGCATCAAAACAGAATGACCGCATTTACACTAATGCTTGGCTGAGAAATTAACTTATTCAGACTGCAGTGCCAATAGCGTGTGTACATAGTTACATAAATAATTCAACAGTCACTCCACAGTCATAATATTCACTTTATTGCTATTTTGTGTGTCCTTTGTCCTTAGTTTATGACATGAATTTTATAAAACACAATAAGAGTTGGAAATGGAGATAATCTGTTTCTGACAGTAAACCTTCAGGACTAATAATTAGTGCATGCTCAAGACAATAATGAACATAGCACATGCATAAACACAGCAACAAATCCTCAAGAGTACAATGCAACAAGGAAACACATGCGTGTATGAGCCACATACATGCACATACACAACCAAAAGGAGATTTAGTACAGTATAGACACACAGACAAACCACACAGAGACACGTGCACACACACACATACAAAACACAGATGCATGCACGCACACAAGGCGAACCTATGCCAGACACTCTTTCAAAAGGAGGGTGTTTACAGAGAGGTGCTGGTAGCTGCTCAACAGGGTGAGACTGGTAGTCTGAACGAGATGTAGAGTTTGTACTGTGGCTCCTAAAAGTGAAAACAGATTGAGTTTTATTCTAGGGTTAATCTGATATTATGCTTATAGTAATAATTGTTATGAAAGGTTATATATTTAAATAGCTGTCTTGGTCCCAGATCACTACCAGATCTTGTTTATTATACACATATAGCACACTCAACATTTAACTCGGTATCAGTGCATTGCGTAAAGTTAGTTGCATTTTGTAGACTTTTATTCCTTGCTTTGCATGACTGTTAGATCTATCATTGAAGCTAGATGGGCAATCATTAAATGTATTTTCACACAAATACACTAAAAAAAACCCACCACACTGTATCTCCGCAGGTATAGTTATATGTGTGATACAAGCACTTCACCTACCTCCAATGGTAAGGTACATTTGCTTACATTTTTGGTTGTGTACTATTCTTTGCAGATTTTGCTTCTTCTCGCTGCTTCCACTGAAGACAATCACCAACTGATTGACTGGTCTCACTCAGTAGAATGTTACATATGGGTTCGTTTATAAATCGAGGATTTTGACGAAGAAACTGAGCACATGTGCCTTTTATTGTTTGCGATCTTCTTGATAGTGCAGGTTGGCACACTTGTGCATTTGAATCAACCACTTGGTTCGGAGGCAGAGGAATGGACTCCATATGTACAGCAGAGTCGCTGCTTTTGGATCCATTGGGTGTTGGACTGGGAGTTTGTATTGCACAGTTGTCTGACATCTCCAGTAAATCAAACTGAAATGGACAGCTTCTTCTGAAAAAAGGCTCTGGTAGTGTTCTGAGAAATAATTGACATTTGTATGATTTGTCATTCCCAATATATTGGTTGAATTGTGGCAAATAGATATTATTATTATTATTATTATTATTATTTCAATTACACACCACAAATAGGTGCAAGAGGGAAGGGGGTGAAACAATACACAAACAAAACATAAATACATAAGTCACAATGATTTATACAGCATATACAAAGACAACCATGCCATAAGTGCATAGCTAACTTAGAGCCTGAAGCAACAATTACACAGTATATCATACTTACGTATTGCGCCTCCATTTTCGTTGTTAGCAAATAGTTGCTTGTTGCTAAGGTGTTGTCATGACAAATTAACCACATGCCGACAACCGACCAATCAGATTTCGACCGCCAAACACCCGGGATTCCAAGTGCACCAAATCACATGGAGTAAATACTGTACACACGCGACGAACTCTCTTTGAAGTGACTTTTTGTGTTTTTCTGAAGATGAGTGGCATGTGTCTAAACATGTTTGCTTCTCTAGGCAGTGGCCAAACAGAGGGCTACCCGTGCCAAGACGATCTGAAAGGTAAAGAACCTGTTTTGTTGTGAATTGAGTATACACTGATAATACTGTAGCACTATCCGGCCAATAGAGAAGCCTTGTAAATTATTTACTAAGGCTATGAATAGTGCGCTTTGTGTTGTGTGGTGGAGTTTGCGGTATGATTTGGACCATAATTTCCGAACTTATCTCAGCCTCTTTTCAAAGTAGCTGATGGTTATCTAAATAGTGTTGGGAAACCGCTTCCTGTCTTTGAGAGCTAAGTGCTGTCCGCCTTCTTGTCAACCTCTAAAGTTTGCTCGGTGAAGTTTACAAATGCCCACTGTTTGGGAAGACTTGACTTACCCGCTTGTTCCTGGGGAAAAGTTCTGTAGCCGGAGGTCATTGCGTTTCCAAGACTAAAAATACACTTGCATGTGCGTTGGCAATACGACTCAAACAAACTTTGAAACTTTAGAAAGAAAGTGTAAAAAATCGTCTCTGTGAGCTGGAACCGTTGTATTGCTGCAGCTGAAACACTTGAGCACGAACTATAAAGAGACTATTTTTGCTACGTGGTATGTGCGTGTGTGTGCATCCAAGTACATGTATTATGTTATATATTGTGTTAGTACTATAAACTGCATCCAATGACTATAGCCTGGTGAGAGTATATTTATGTAGACATACTGTTGTACATTATAGTAGTACTGTTCAGAGGTATAAATGTCCACCTGGGTTGTGATGTTTGTTTGGGTTGATGATGTTGATCCTGTTGAACTACAAAGTGCAAGACATTTAAAACACAGTTGAAATCTGCCTAGGCTTGTAAGGGAATCTATTTGCACCAGCAGTTAGTCTGGTAATGAAGAAAGTCAGTCTTTAGAATCCTGTATCCAGATGTTTTTGAAACCCAATGTGTACTAAATTGGGAAAATTGTTATGTTAGTTCTACAGCTTTTCCAATGCCAGAATAAATGCATTCACTAGTTTTGGTCCAGTTTGAGATAGCTTCCCAAAATATTTTTGTTCTGTGGCCGTGTGTTTTCTCCTAGGCTACTCTTTAATGATAAACACAGATACAGACTTGTCTATTCATGATTGATAACCATCAATAAAGTATTTCCATGAATCTTTATTTGTTTGTGATACAAACGTCTGTACTAACAAATTTTGAAGCCTACGCTTTCAAGTCGGTCTTCCATAGTGCGCATGTTATCGCAGTCTTTCATGGTGATGACACCTGTGTATTGGAATGCAAGCATTAATTTTGTCATGGCTATAGAATACCAATCGTCTCCTGTAAACTCGTAAGTAGTAACATTTTTGTTCTCCATCTAGAGTTCACCATGAGCACCACCAGAGCACCAAAGAGAAGCAGAGGAAAGACCACCAGTGATCATGTAAGCCAATACTTTACATCATAATCGTGAATATCACGCACCAAGGAAGCAATATTCAATCATAGTGTCTTATCATCGTGGACGCTTCCATTAGCCTAGGTGTAATTAGATGCCCTCTGCCCTGGATACAGGGTACATTTAATATGGTAGTGCACTTTCCTCCCTGAAACTTCTAGCAAGGAAGATGTGATAGCGAACTATAGTCTGGTGCACATTTACAGCATTAATGATGCAGACATGTAGTTACAACCACCTACATGTAGTACAAGTTCCTTGATAAACGAGACGTTGTCTATTGTATAATTATGTATACTCAACCTAATGGGATGTGCTCAAATTACAACGTTCTTGGGTGACCAAGAGTGCCACAATATTGTCATCTCAGTCTGCTTGGTACGTATCTGCACCTGCGTGCATGGGATGGTGGTCCAGTAGACGCTGCTCTGGTGGAGGGGCTTTGAGGTACACCTGGGGCTCTACAAGACAAAGCTTACTTGTACAGTGGTCGTTATTGTTCCTAATTAATTATTCCGTTTCATGTGTGCAGATTACAACTCCAAGAAAGAAGAAGAAGATTGGACACAGCACAGGTCATGGTTTTGATGAGCACAATACAGGTTCAGGTGTGTGTTTGTGTTTGTGGTGTACACCTGCAATATTCAGTGTCCACTTTAGATTTAATATTATTGTGTATAAATCTAGAGTCATTCCGACTTAACAAAATCATTCTGTGTGTAAAAAAAAAACAAAAAAAAACCAAGAAAAAACCCTCAGAACTGGAATTGTTTTTTTGGCTACTGCATTCAGTGTTAGTTTACTCTTAGGCTCCTCCTTGTGTTGCTCAGCTTACAAGCTCCTTGCATGTTCTTCCTCCTTGTATTGGTAGTAATGGTGTACTATTATTGTTTCTCATCAGCTCACATGTAGTTTGGTCCCTCCTTTCTTGTCTCTAGGTGCCCACCAGTGGTTTCATAGCTCACTGCAGTTACATGCTTTGTTTGATACCAAACTAGGGGGCATGCATGTCCGTACAAAATTACGAGTTGTCCATTATTTCCGTCTTATTGCTTATACTAATTTGCTACACATGTGTATGGTTGCACACTAGCTAGTGCCCCTTTGCAAATAATATTTTGTCTAGCCTGTTGGTCAGCCATCACTACAAGAAGTAAAGCCAGCTTAAAATCTCATTCAGTGTGATCCATATGACGGAGAGGCCATGGAGGCTTGGTGTGCAAACTGCTCCTGGTCAGGGTGTACTCCTTGAAGGGCATGTTTGGTGGGTAGGAGTGTAAATCTAATAACAACTGTTAATGTGGAAAAGTACACAAGAGTGGTGTGTGTATACTGAATAACTAAACTAGCCATAACCAGAGACCATGTTAGTGACTGTAATGCCTTACATGAGGTTGTTAGAGGTACACAAGATAAGCCAAGATTGGAGTGGGCTCCCTTGCTGTGGTCAAAGGGTGTGTGTGCTTGTGAGGTTTTATAACAGATGTGTTGAAGGGGGAGGAATGGCATAGCTTAGTCTGGTGCTTACTCATTTCTCCTGGGGTTGTATACACAGCATTGATATGCCCATGGGATATTTTAGGATACCACGCTCTCTGCTCTGTTGCTGGTGAAGGAATTAGTTAAAGGGTTAATCTGTTTGCCTCTATAGTCATCCTTCCATTCCGACTCCTGTTTATCTCAAATGGAACATGTAGCGTGTGTCCTAGGCTGACATCTGTCGCGGTGTAGGGTGGAATGCTGGAGTCTTTGTGGGATTATTCCAGTTTATTCTTGGACACAATCTACTCACTTTCCTTGGTTGTTTTTAGCTTTGGAACATGTAGTGCTGCATTTCTCATTAGGTGCATTTGCACCCAATCAGTACACACCCACCAGTCATTATACTATGAATTTTATCACTAGAAGCATTGAGCCATTTCATGATGCTGTTTTATGCAGGTATTCACCAGTTGTGCACCCCAATGTGTATGTTGCTTGTCATAGCTGAGTGAGCTTTTCACATGTACAGCAATAACTGTTACTTGCTTGCAATGAATATTTCGCATGGGTTACATTTTGCTCAGCTCCTCCTTTGGAAGAGTTAGCAAGGCTGTTAACAACTTTACAAAACCATGCACCACAATGGCGTCTATTTGTGTGGGCGTGCGTATGTGTGTGTGTGTGTGTGTGTGTGTGTGTGAGAGAGAGAGAGAGAGAGAGAGAGAGAGAGAGAGAGAGAGAGAGAGAGAGAGAAAAGTAACCTCCAGGTGACCTCCAAGAAGGAGAGAGTGCATATGTCACACTGTGAATTATCTGTGGTGTTTAAAACACTTTGATGTAGTTAAGATGACTTAAAGTGTTTCAATTGGCCACAATGTTGTTACAATTTATAACTTATTACTACCTCCAGCTGCCTGCATTGCCCCACACACTCATACAAGTGAGCACTGAAATTGCATTGTACATTGGTTGCTAAGTAGTTACAAATCCCAATGGGTGTATGGGTCCTGTCAAGAGGTTAATATAGAAATTGGTAATTTGTATCATTGATTTCAAGCAGTGCCAATGAGCTCCTGGTGTCCCACTGTTCAACAGTATCCACTTACACAACAATCACAGAGGCTGCCTTGAACAAACTCAGTGGTGCCTGCTAATGAGGCTCCACTTTGTGAAGCACCTATAGTGCTCATTATCTGAGTGGAGATTTACTCCAAACCACTTTTGGCAGCCACTCTGTTTCAGACACCCACAACACCTTTGACAGAATCACCTTGGCAACACTGGGTTTGTGTTTCCAGCTCCACATATGTGAAGAGCTGTGTGCACCCATAGCAGAGTCTCAGCTGTCCATGTGCAATCTGAATGTACCTACACCTCCCACATACATGTGTGTGTATGTGTGCTGTGTCTAGGTCACTGTCTGAGGGGAGTCTGTCTTATCAGTGGAGATTCAATGAGTAAACTGGTTTTGACAGTGGACTCATGCATGCATAAAACCTAAAGGTGTACTAGCTCAGCTTGGTTGCTTTTCATCAATAATTATTATAAATCACTCACACACCTGGTGTCAGGTGCAGACTCATAGTACTATTATCCATTAGAGTGGATGTGCATTAGCTTTGAGTATGAAAACTGATGCTCTCCTTGTGGTTGAGATGACACAAATGTATATAGATGTTATGTTTTTGGCTGTTCCTTTTACTATGAATATACTAACCAGATGACTGATATGGATAGAGTCTATCCTTGTTCAGTAGCTTGACCATATCGCCTGCAGTGTACCTATGTAGTTGAGGTTTTGGTTGAAAAGTCCAATCTTTATTTTTGCTGCATTAAATGACCTAAGAAGGTAATGGTGGAGTTCCTCTAAAAGACTATTGCA
Source organism: Tethya wilhelma (assembly GCA_964030475.1). Taxonomy (NCBI): domain Eukaryota; kingdom Metazoa; phylum Porifera; class Demospongiae; order Tethyida; family Tethyidae; genus Tethya; species Tethya wilhelma. The sequence continues at coordinate 57,092 of CAXIPT010000043.1, forward strand.
CTATACAAGCATGTTATACAGTCAATGACTGGTGCAATGCTATTACCTTCACTACTGATGTAATCTCTAACTCTTCACTCACACACACATGCACATTCAGTTTCCTATTTCCACGAGTATCTACCCAATGAAGTTCTAGTACACATCTTTTCCTACTTGAGAGAAAGAGAGCTCTCCAGAATTGGGCAAGTGTGTCGAAGATTCCACGAGATCAGTAGCCTAGAGTCACTATGGAAGAACTTGTTCCAACGTGTCTACGAGATGGAAGAAGCATATGTACTTCCACAAGACAGCAGCGATCTCTCTCTATCTCCGTCAAAACATTCAACCTCCCCACCACCAACCTCACAACCACTACCTTGGAAGGAACAGTGCAAGATAATGGTAACCACTCAGAACACATGCACACACTGCAGTCGTACTAGCATTAATTGTGATCTACAAGTGACGTGTCTGCTTCAGACTATATATGTACACACACTGACAAGGATTATTTGCAATAGGAGAATCAGTGTTCACTACTGTTCAGTGTGATTTGATTCACTTTCTTTGCATGGTTAGTGTACCAACTCGGTGTCTAGCTGTCTGTTTCAAATTAGCTTTAAGCACTGGAACAGCTGTGAACACCTCTTCACTGTGAAGTAGTAATCCACATTAAACTGGAGGTAGTGGTGTGTGCTTGAAGTGAGTTTTAGCCAGAACAAAGGACTACTACAGTATTACTATAGTGTCTGGAGCATTGGTTAGCATTAGGCTCATCTGGTATGTATCAAGTTGCCTGGTACTAGACTTCAGTGCATTCAGCTGTGTGAATGAAACCCGATTCTATTTGTCCAACAGTCTGTCAATATGGTCTTATGGGTGATACCTAATTGTTCCCAAGACCTCAACATACATAATGTATATGGGCTAATTGCATTACTCAAGACTTCAAGCAATGCATGTTATCACTAAAAAAAGTTGTTGATTGAGTGAGATTGGTTGGCCCAAGATTGTGTTCCATGGCTCACAAAGGACACCAAAAAGCATGCACTAATTTATGCAAAGGGACTATACAAGTTGTTGTGGGTGTGAGATACATCGACTTGTATCTCAGCTTCCAAGTATGGGACAAGTGAATGCAGCAGATCATTAACAGAATCACATTCTCCACTCTCTCACCACAGCACGGTTGCATTCATGTCTACCCGAAAATGGCCAAGCTAGAAGCTACCCACCCTCTAAGAACAGAGGCGCTAGGAGTCCAGGTATGCACTCGGTTGTAAGTGCTTGTTGGCTGCTCGAGCATTGCACTACATGAGAAGGTTTCCCTGGTTACAAAATACAATCAGATGAGGTGTTTTGTAATTAATATTGATGCAATGCAATTAGACTATAATAATAATAATATATGTTTCTGTGTGGCAGACATCATTACCTCATAGCATCTATTATTGCCAAGGGGTACGCAATTATCAATGTTGTTTTCATCTACAGTATTATTCAACGATATCAGAGGCCCTTCAGGGGTGTCCTCAGGATAAAAGTTCAAGGATTGTGGTCCACCCTGGAGTTTATAACGAGTCAATACTAATAGAAAAGCCAGTTACCTTAATCGGAGCAGGTGAGTCTGTGAGTGGATGTGTGTACGTGCCGTGGAGTGCTTTGGAAAGAATGTCGCAGAAATAGCCTGCACATTTGTTTACGTAAACAAACTACATGCAGAGAGAGTGTGTTGCTGTTGATGTTCTGTCTGCCAGCCATGAACTACACACATATAGGCATGTAGAACTGTATTGGTGTAAAGTTATATGTGTGTGCATGGTTCCAAAAAAATGTGTTGCTTCATTAGTGGTTTCTCTCTACTCCTATTGGCACCTTTGTGTATGGCTGTTAACAGCATTATCACTCTATAGTTAGACCCATTACTCCCACCAGCTACCAACTAACCAGTGCTCATTGATATTGCAATTGAATTGTGGTGGTTGCTATGGCCCAGCCTGATTTACTCCTGTAGTAGAGTTGTTATTGTGACTAGGTCCTCTTTGAGAGCACAGAGATTATGTCATAGTAATACTTCCTGTGTGTTGGTATAGGTGACCTAGAAGGGAAGTGTGTGGTTAGTAATGGCAGTATTAATGTCTAGAACAGGAAGGAAGCAATTTGCTGTGTACACTAATGCACTGTCCCTGTCCAAACTAACAGCATGTTATGTCAGCTGCCACTTTTTCCTTATTGTTAGCACTGATCATTAAAGGTATATATCAGCAGAGGAAAATTTACCTGGTACCGTAGTAGTACGTGTACACATGCTATATGAATTTAGCAAACACAAGCTGCTGCTTAGCACTCACTTCCCTTTGAAGTGACCATTTGATCCCGTACAGTTTGTCTGTTTGTTGTTTATAAAGACTGCATTGTTTTCTTGATCCTAGGGCCTGAAAGGGTGCTATTGGTAAACTCTGTGCGAAGTGTCGTGGAGTTCAAAGAGTCGGCAGGAAAGGCTGCTCTCTGTAACATGGAGATCAAGGTACGACAGTAATACATGTAGTCATAACAGGAGACATTACTGTACTTGGTCATATCTGATTTGTATGCTTACACACACACACACACACACACACACACACACACACATGCACACGCAAACACACACACACACACACATGATCACACACACACACACACACACACACACACACACGATCACACACAAACACACACACACATGCAGTTCGATGCTCCTGAAGACTCTCCTAACATTAGACAATACTGTCTCAGAATACCAGAAGGCTGTGAGCCCTCAGTTCATCACTGTCACTTCACCAACACGTCATTCTGTGGCTCATGTATTTATGTCCATGGTGCTGATGCTAGACCTGTGGTATCTCACTCCACTATTAGCAATGCTAACAATGTTGGAATATTCGTGGACGATCATGCACAGGTAAGGGGAAAAGACAAAAGCAAAAAACAGCTACAGTAGCTGTGAGCTCAAACATTGAAAGTAAACCTTGACTGTATATATGTGTAAAAATATAGACAAAGTAAAATTTGAGAATGCAGTGCTTACGAGTTATTACTTGTTGCATCCAACGTACATTGTACAGGGTCGATTTGAGCACAACAATATTCACAACAACAAGTTGGCAGGTGTTTGGATAAAGAATTACGCCTCACCGGTGTTTAGGAGAAATGAAGTACACCACGGGAAGGACGTGGGATTCTTTGTCTTCCAAGATGGACAGGTAATGAACTCGACTTGCATGGGTGCTGTTGGTGCTGATAGGAAAGGTTTAAAGTACCCTTTCGAAGTAAAGTACGTGTGTGATCATTTTCCTTACATTTGCTTCACGATGTAGGGTGTCCTTGAAGACAATAATATTCACAGAAACAGGATTGCTGGTATTGAGATCAAGAATGATGCCAACCCAATCATTGTGAGGTGTAAAATCCATCACGGCTCAACCGGTGGAGTGTATGTTCACGATAAGGTCAGTTTGTAGCCTTTGACTCTGACGACCATTACCACATACCATCCGCTGTACTGTAGGGTCGAGGACAGTTCATCAGTAACAAGATCTATGCCAACACATATGCCGGTGTGTGGATCACGGGTGAAAGCAACCCCACTCTGAAGGACAATGAGATCTACGGGGGGTTGCAAGGTGGGGTCTACTTCTTTGCTGGAGGTCGTGGGGTGCTGGAGAACAATAACATCCATAGCAACACGCTGGCTGGTGTGCAGATTAGAACTGGCAGTGATCCTATCATCAGGAACAATGAGATCCACCACGGCCTTCATGGGGGAATCTATGTGGTAGGTGTGATGCACAAATACACAACTTTTGTATATCCATATTAGTGCACTGTATATTGAGATTTTACTCAATGTTCAGAACGCAATTGGCAAATATTACAAAAGGCAAATTTTTACAGAAATGGCAAATTTTACTCAATGTTCAAAACACATTACAGTATTGCGTCTTGTCATACTTATATTTCTCTCTTTCAGCATGACAATGGTCGTGGACTGATAGAAGGCAATGAGATCCACTCCAATGCCCTGGCTGGTGTGTGGATCACCACTGGTAGCTCCCCGGTCCTGAGACACAACCGTATCCACAGTGGGAAACAGGTGGGCATCTACTTCTACGACAATGGTGGAGGGGTTCTGGAGGAAAATGACATCTACAACCACTGCTTCTCTGGCATTCAAATTAGGTGAGGCTAAGTGCAGTTAATGGTTCGTTTCAGTTAGTACGTATACACTTCATCCGATCATACAGCGTTTGTTTCTGCATGTATTAGTGTAGTAGTGTAGCTTTTATTTTTGATGACCTTTACAATTTACAACTTGTGATCTTTATTCTTATTGACCATTACCAGTTTTGTCCCTAATATAACCACAAAAGAATTGTGATGGTGGTAGTGTTACTATAGTTGCATTTTTCCTTTCTCTCTCTCTCTCTTCCTCTCTCTCTAGAACTGGTAGTAACCCCGTCATAAGACGGAACAAGATATTTGGTGGTAAGAACGGAGGTGTCCTCATCTATAACTCTGGGGAGGGGATGCTTCTTGAGAATGACATCTACAGCAATGCTCTAGCAGGAGTGTGGATAAAGACAGACTCCAACCCCACACTGAAGAGAAATAAGATCTACAATGGAAAGGAAGGTGGTGTGTGTATCTTCAACTCTGGACGAGGTCTGCTCCAAGAGAATGATATCTTCAACAATGCTCTCACAGGTATGAAGTCAGGGTGTTTGCTCTTTCACTTACATGTTGGTGCACGACAGATGCCAGGAACTCAAATTAAGTGTTGTCTATCAGTGTTATATGTAGCTCAAGCCTAAGAGCTAGCATTACTAATTCACAATTCTGCATTAACCAAATCTCTTTGATCATTTCTGTTACTCATTGTCTGCAGGTGTACTGATAAGCTCAGGTAGTCAACCAGTGTTACAGAAGAACAGAGTGTTTGGTGGAAGAGCTGCTGGTATTGAAGTCACCAATGGTGGTGGTGGTATGATTGAAGAGAATGAGGTCTTTGACAACCACTTTGATGGAATTTGTCTAGCAACTGGAGTGAGCCCTACACTAAAAGGTCAGAACCCATCAGGAGTAGTACTGTAGTAACTTGATACGTAGGTACACAACTATACATACAACTGTAGGTACACAAATATTCTCAGAAATATCATTGCAATAACTAAACTGTTAATTTGTAATGTATTAATATGCTAAGACATAGAGAGAAAATTGTGATTGACTCGATCTCTTCTCTCTCTCTCTCTCTCTCTCTCTCTCTCTCTCTCTCTCTCTCTCTCTCTCTCTCTCTCTCTCTCCTCCAACAGCTAATAAAGTGTACAGCAATCGTCGTACTCTGGAGGATGCCATTCAGCGTGGCAAGTGTCTCTACTCCATCTCTGGTGACAACTCCTACCCCATGCACGACTTCTACCACTGTCTGACATGTGAGAGCTCTGAGAGTGATGCCATTTGTGTCAACTGCATCAAATCTTGCCACAAGAACCACCAGACCCAGTTTGTCCGACATGACAGGTTAGTTAAGACCAGCATAGAACTAACAGCCAATACTACTATTGTATTAGCATGGTCTGTGTTCTTTTGTGTAATTCAAAACTAACATTGATTCTAGTGCAGTGTGTGTTTTAGACCATACCCTTAAGAAATGTGTCCAGAAATACAGCTACCGATAAGGAGGCTGTGAAAATTTGGATGAGCGAAAATTCTCCACTATACAGTATTTGTATTTTATCTTACTTTGTGTGACTATTGTTATCCTCTGTAGGTTCTTCTGTGATTGTGGTGCAGGTGCTCTAGGGCGGAACTGTTGCCTCACAGGTTACAAAGCCTTCTCCTCACCAAAAGTCTCCAAACTCCAACAACAAAATGGCCAACAAAATCAAGACAGCTCCTCTCAATCCAACATTGCTACTCAGCAACACAACACATCTACATCTTGATAAGATAGGGTATTTCAAAAATCAAGTACTGCACTTTTTATGTCTGCTTTGTTTTTCTTTTTGTCTTCTCAAAACTTTGACAGATCATTTTAGCTACAGGTAATCACGTCAGTTTTCTCTAACTGTACTTTTATTTTCTTCCCTTAGCTTGTTTCTCTGTATGTGTTGTATGTTGCAATTTGACATCAAAAATTATAGTAGCTCTACTTTTCTTCACTGGTCATTGAACAATCAAACACTCATCTGTTGCTGAATTGTACAGGTCACTGCATGTCTATTCTTACTACTCGTTATTATAATAACAGTTTGTGTATTGTTTTTATGTTCTATACTAGCTGTTCTCCTGCTTCACACTTGATTGTATCTATTGTAGAACTTCTTATCAAGTATACCAGTTGCTGTTCCATTGTCTGTTCAATTGGTGTTTTATCATACGGGTCACTTATGTTATTATCTTGCTCTCACAATACACCATTTTAGTTCAAAATAATAATAATATTATTATAAATTGTTGATTACTACTAATGCAATATGATAGGCTGGCTCCATAAAATAGCAATATTAATTCACGTATAATAATTATTATACATGCAGGTAAAACACATTAGAAGTTAGCCAATTGATAATCATAAAAAATTGAGCATACAAGATCGATCTGAAAAAATAATATTATGGTTGTGAGATTGAGTATAATTATAATATTATATAGTGCATGTGTGTACATGAACATCATGGATTATAACAAATGCTTGGAAACATAACGTTTTGTAGTATTGGTAGCAGTAAGCAGGTTCGAGCATCTTAATTAGTATCAAGTGGTTGGTGTCAATTGCTATTATTACAACATTTGCACACATACCAAGCCACACAAGCTGTATGACACAAACCACAAAACTACTCTAAGTAAATCTGGAATGCAAGACAATTAGAGTAAGCGATCAATGCTCGGCCACCATCAATTATCGGACGCTATTCTGACTTACCTGTGGGCGTTGCTGCTTCGAGATTACTACCATGAGACTGCCCATAAAAATTTACCCCAGGTTGTGCAAACTTCCAGCCCCACCCCCTTTCTGTAATGCTTTTTGGCGTGATTAAAGGGTGTGTCCGAAACGATCAATTATCGGCCAAAGAAATCATATCACGGACGGCAGCTCAAAAAGACCTAGACACTTATGCTAGAGCTACCTAATCTGGAGATCAGAAAGTTCAGTCTTCTTGCTATTAATATTCCAAGAGAGGAGCTGATTGCATGCAGTAGTGTCTCAAACAAAGCCGTCATATCATTNTTTGTGTATGGAGCTGAGTATGCCAAGGTCCAATACAAGGTAGCCATGATCACAATGTCCCCTGTGCAGTATGCTACACATCTACTCGGGCAGCTGTCATGATGATCCCAGCTAAGACCACCTGTCCTCAATCCTGGACCAGGGAGTATTATGGCTACCTCATGTCAGCATTTAGAGGAACATCATCCAACCCTCATTACCTTTGAATGTGCTGACAAAGACCAAGACTCCATTCCAGAAAGTAGTGCTAATACAAATGGTGCTCTGTTTCATCATGTTGAAGCTGCCTCCAATGGACTGGAGTGTCTCCATATAATGCTGAGAATTAAGGAACTGACTTGTGTGGTGTGCACTAAATGGGAAACTTAAACTATATATGAGAAAATAAGAATTAAGTACGATTAATTTTAATAAAGTAATATTAATAAAGATTTAATAAAATAAAATGTAAAAATTAAGTACAAACACGTTTTTGCTGGACTATAGTGCATGACTATAGAAGTGATATAGACTCAACTAGGCAAGTATAATTCTGTTGACAAGTTAGTTGTACATTCACGTATTTGAGATGTCAGTTATTAATTCATAAATAAGTTCAAACATTCAAGCTTAATAATTTTGTGCACTCACAACCTACTTACAATTATTTTTGGCGATAGCACTTTTGCAAATTTTCAGTATAGATCGACATCGCTTGTGTGTGCGCGTACATATGAGCACGTACATACTTTTTTGTTGAAGATAATTTTCAAAACATGCCGAGATACATACACAAATTGACTATACCTTCACTGCTAATGTGCATACACCAACTTGAATGGTTAACTGCAAATAAATCACCAATGTTTTGATAGGAAACAAAAGGCCAAGCCACAAATATTACTTGTGGTCATGACAATAAAGACTAATTAAGTTACTAAGAAACCTATATTATACACACACAATTATAATAATATGATTATAATTATATGCCTCAACATCTCTAAAAGTAACTTCTCATTTTTCAAACAACAAACAGACATTCTTGTAATAAAGCTTCACACCATAAAGAACGAAGTTTAATTTCTCTTCAAACAACACTTGATGCAGATATAGGGTAATCACACCAAAAAGAACAAACATTAATAACTCATCAAAAACATCTAATGTATCTGAGCAAAGGTATAGGGTGTCAACTCCAAAAAGTGTTAAAGACGGAAATCACGCTCTACCTTACATTATTGATAAATATGGTGCTAAAGAGTAACTTCTAGACAAACATGTACTAAAAACAGAATTCAGATAAATGTATCCACTTAATATTCAGCATAAAACTCCTGTAAGTGATAGTCTCACAGCCAGGCTCTCCCCATTGACCTTACACTAATGGTAGTGTGGTATAAGACTACACATATGCAAGCATGTACAAGGGCTATAAAAGAGATGTCCCAAGCTTTGGATTAAACCAGAGCACAACAGGACAAGAGAGGAACTACAAATCCATCATATCTCCGACTAGCAGTTCAAGCAACAACAACTTGTCGAGAATAAAGACCCATGATGTTGAAATTACTAGTTATAACAATCATGCTTTATAGCATCGTAATGTTGGAAGGTAAGATGAACAGTTATCTCTCGCAGAGGTTGAAATTAATTTAAACCCATGCTTCTATATATTATGAACATAATTATTGTTAATCTTTAACAGCAACACCCGTCAATGATATCAATCTTTCGCTGAGTATCGAAGAAGGTTGTGATGAAGAAAATGGATTCCCTGGGCCACAGGGACCGCCTGGACCACAAGGAGCTACTGGAGAACAAGGTCCACCTGGACCGCAAGGACCACCTGGGCCAAATACAGGAGTACCTGGTCCTCAAGGAGAACAGGGACCGCCTGGACCACAAGGAGCTACTGGAGAACAAGGTCCACCTGGTCCCACCAGTGCTGGAGTCACATACACCAGGTGGGGGAAGAGCTCCTGCCCATCAGGAACTGAACTGGTTTACCAAGGAAGGGCTGGAGGGAGTCACTACAATCATCGAGGAGGTGCAGCAAACATCCTCTGTATGCCTCTAGACCCAGAGTACACTCTTCCATTCATAAGTGGAGTGAGAGATCACAGTTATGTCTATGGAGCTGAGTATGAATTCCCAATACAAGGCAGTCATGAACATAATGTCCCCTGTGCAGTATGCTATGCATCTACTCGGGCAGCTGTCATGATGATTCCAGCTAAGACTACCTGTCCTCAATCCTGGACCAGGGAGTACTATGGCTACCTTATGTCTGAACATAGAGGACCTGAGGCTAGGTCACGTACAATGTATGAATGTGTTGACCAAGATCAAGAGTCTGTTCCAGGAACTTCAGCTAATACAGATGGTGTTCTGTTCTATCATGTTGAAGCTAACTGCAATGGAATGCCATGTCCTCCATACGATGCTCAAAAAGAGCTCAACTGTGTAGTGTGCACCAAATAAGCCATTAGGACGTAACTATCAAAACTGCTTAAACTATAAGAAAATAATATTATTAGATGATTTTATACAATATTTTATTAATTTTATCAACGTTTTGATAGAAACAAAAAATTATTATTATGCTACAGATATAATTACTTCATACAGTCATAAGTACTACGATGCAACAATACAGATCATAAATAATTATTCATGAACTGGAGGTGGTTTTGAGCATGTATCGTAGCAGATAAACTTTACATTGAATGAGACGTTTCGGCTCAAGAGCCTTCATCAGTCTACAAGTAGTAAAAATTTCAAAAAAATGAAAAGTGTAGGAATGGGCAGTGTGGTAAAAAGTATTGGAACAAGGCATGTCTCAATTTCGGCACATGACTACTTCATTTTTATTCTTGGTCCCTCACATGGATCCTTAGAGTCGTAAATGCAATGATTTGTATGCAATATAGCTTCTTATTTCTACTAATCAGTTGGTTAAGCAGTAGAGTAAACTATAATAGACAGGTACTTAAACTGGACTGCTAGCCAAGAGTTGGGCATAAAAATGAAGTAGTCATGTGCCGAAACTGAGACATGCCTTGTTCCAATACTTTTTACCGCACTGCCCATTCCTACACTTTTTTTTTGAAATTTTTACTACTTGTTCATTCACTTTTTTCAACACTACAGTGTGGAAACTATTAGAGACTGGTTAGTCACTACAAAAAGCTTGAGTAGCAGCTACCTGCACTACTTTGTACTGGAGGCTAATGCGCATGCGCATAATAATGCCACGTGGGTAATGACCTTTGAACTCTAACTGCAAAGATGGCTGCATTGTAGTAATACACCAAGTTTCAAAGCTCTCTAGTTTTTGTTTAGGCCTATTTATAATGAAAATGAGTATCTAGGAATGTAGTACCCATGAAAAGTACTATATATCAGCATCAACCCCATGCATGCAGTATTGCCATTACATGTAACATTGTGATTTCTGTGCTCTGATTTCAATAGGATGTTAATTGGTGTTCCAAGAGGTTGTGATACCAAAATATTAATCCAAGTGTACGAACGAGACATGCACAGGAATTGACTTCCTTAATAATTTATTGATGGTACCTTTCTTCCCTTTAAAGGTATAGGGTACCATAAATAAAATAAAATGGTGTGTACATGCATGGCTTGTAGCAATACAAAATACAAACTTTTAACATAATAATAATAATTATTATAATAAAGAAACATAATAAACATAATATTACATATTATTAATGATTATTTTTTTTTTATTTTCTGATAACAACAATAAGAGAAGTATGCACCTCACGGGACGTAGCTCCTTGTAGCTCTTTTCATACAGACTGTGAGTCTTTCAAACCTCAAGCCAGGGACATGCAGCCAAAGACATCAAAAGTGGTCATTCATTCATACTGTCAGTGTGAATTAATGAATGACCACTTTTGACATAGTAGCCCTAACCTCATTCCCAGGCTTGTTTTTCATAAGAAATATTTGCAATGGAGGAGCCTGTGAACGAGGCTACTATAATAGTAGCTCTAGGCTAACAGGAAACTAGGTATTAGTCTAAGAATGTAATACAGTGTAATTTAACAGTAATCATACCTATAACAATAATAATTGGAAATTGATAATTGTGAAGCCCGGCAGTAAAAATCAAAGATTAAGTATACCCTAGTAAAATCTAGTTACTGTGGTCCAGAGATTGTGTGATATGTCCACTACAAGCACACAAAGTTTGAAGGCCTAACTCTGCAATAGTAGGTAATTATAGCATTTGTAATAGCATGCTAGAAGTGGTTGTAAGCTAAGGGCATGTGGTAAATTCATTACTGTTCTTGTGTAAACACTCATAGTTCTCTTCACAAGCACATGTAGTTGGGTCAAAGGTCATGTTGCAATTCAGTCATGTCAGTATGTAAACTATATCCATGAAGCCTTACCAGTATGCTAAATAGGTAGTTGGTATATAATGTTGTACACATGATATAATCTTTCTTGTATTCTAAGTATTATTAATAGGTAAACTTTAATTGAGGCTATATTGAAACTACCATTTGTACATTATCTTTGATTTTTACTGCCGTGGGCTTCACAATTAATAACAATTGGGAATTGTTGCTACTGAAAGATTTCAAAAAATTGCATCTACATCAAAGAATATTAATTCCAGAAACTCCACCAAAGCTTGTAGTTTCTAAATTCTACATAATCATACTTATTGAGTTTCTAGTTACTGGAATAGGAGTGTTAATAAGCATAATATTCAACTGTTCTGTGAAAAAATACCATCATCACTATTGTTGTCACTGTGTGGGTATCATATATCATTTCAGTTGTACCATACATAAACATAGAAACCATGTATGTATAACTCCAGCATCTCATACGCTTATCACTATTCATTGTATTATATAGAATGCTGTTTCGAAGCTGCATAGTGGGCCCAGGTATTGTCACAAACACATAATAAAATTAATTGCTATAATCCCAATAATGATACACACTAAAACTAGTCTTACAATGAGCTGCAGAGACATATTATGGCATCTATATAACGTTAACCGTAGACAACTGTATTTTATTATAAGGTTCATAAAATTTATAATAATAATATTATGAATAATTATGTAGAAGTCTACATTATTATTACTGTTTCCAATGGTATACTAGCTTTATAGAATTGAAGTCAAACACTTGCATTGTCTGAAACCCGAAGTTACTTGCTGCGATTAAAAACTCACATAGTGCTGCATAGCTGTAAGCTACATGACTGTTAAGGAGAAATATAATATGGACATACTGATTCTATCATAAGAAGCTCACAATACAGAAGTTAAGCTGAGTCTTTGCCATGGTTACTTCGGAGAGGGGGGGGGGGGCACTATATGCTAAAGCCTAAAGGTATCTATAAATAGGATGGAAACATTGCAAAGACTAGATTAGATTACAGTATTTGTGACAACTATACCTAATAATACTTTCATGTGGCAATAAAAAAGATACAATTTGGTTCGCAGAAGTATGTATGCTGTATAGCAAAATAGAAAAACACCACAACTACCAATACTTGAGCAGCTAGCATTCCACACCGAAAATTTAATGAAATTTTTTCCTGTAATAAACATACACACACACACTTAATACCGTATGAAAACCGTGTTACAGTTACGTAATAAGTATCTCATATTAAATGCTGCAAAAAGTGTATCACATTATTATGACATACCCGTGATGTAGGTGAATATTCTCCAAAGAAAAGTGGTGTACTGAACATGACTAAGAAGGTGATCATGTGCAATAGTGATACAGCAAGAAATATAATCCAGGTAAAGAGGTGAATATCTGTGGAGAGAAATGAAAGTAGTAGTCAGGTATGATTACTATTATCACCATTGTAAAAATTGTAGATATACTAACCAGAATCTGATCACATTCTAAAGCTATAGACTGTAGCTTTGTTTACTGTGGCCCTGAAGATTCATTTGATTTATATCTATTTTTATCCCCTTCTAAACTGTTTTAAAGGCATTTACTGTTTTTGCTAAGCAGTTTTCATATAAGCCGTTTTCATAATTATAAGCTATTTTATCAAAGACGTTTCTGTGTATATAAGTGCCACTGATTTTCTGGCTTTACCCTTTCCTTTTCTAGAGGATAGTTTTACTAGGAATGAGATTAGATCATTCGTTTTATACTACAGTAGGCCAGGCCGCCTATGCAGTGCATGTTTGCCCATGCTCATGTACTCATGTCAGTTACGACTGTCACAATAACAGCCTGCATGGAAATGAGGCATTCAAGATACGAATTATTATTATAAGTATCAATTACTCAACCTTTAAATTACTAAGCATGCGTGTCCAATAATGCATCAGAGATTTTAGCTGTGTAATTAAAAGTGTTAGGAATCACGTAAAAAAAACAACATTCTCATGCAAATGCGGTCTCGTATGTATAGCCATCTCACCATGAAGTTGAACGTCAACACGTCTAGTAATACTAACTTGCAACCAACAAAATTACATCCTGCCACTATTGCACTCCAAATAACAGAGGAGCAATGAAAATTGGCAGTACTGTCTACAAAAAGTTATGATTATGTAGTTAGTTATGAAATTAAAATCAATAATAATATGAACACAATAAGTACACAGGTAGCTATTGCTAAGGTTTTTGTTAAACTTGTGGATACTGCTGATATAGAATTTAAAAGTTCGAGACGTTATCATTAGTTTTCTAAAAGTGTTTACAACTTGCTTAATTTTGTACTATTAATCTGCTATGCCTCTCGCTCGTTGGCATGATTATTACAATTGCAATTACAATGAACTGAACATATATATACTCGGACTAGATGAATCAAAAATAGCTTAGATGAAAAAAAAAAGCCTATAGATCAGTGAGAGCCTGGGAATGAGGATGATTATAATCAAAAGAAAGCAGAGGAGGTATGACATGATGTGCGAGTATGAATTCAATGCTTTTGCTGACTTAGCATGGTATATAGGTTGGTGCACATGACCAAGTCAATAAAAATTATTAGTAAACTATGGTGGTAACATGCATATGATTGGCCTGCAATAATTGACACTTGCTTAATTATCATACCTCCTCTGAATCAGAATACTGCGATTAAGTAAATATAGAGCTTCAATTTTCACTAACAATAATAATTATATCGAATTCTGTGGTTGCACAGACCAAGTATTTCCAAGTGTAGTAAGATTTATTTAGTATATAAGACTTAGTATTTTCTGACCACAAAAATTTATTTACACCTGGTGCCACCTTGTATGTGATTAAAAATCTATACAATCATGTATGCAATAGTTACTCACTTGAATCCTCTTTAGAGCTTATGTAGGTTACAGTGTACAGCAGGAAAAGTTCTGATGAGCCTAGTAACAAATTCAATTTATTCAGCGCTCTGTACCACTTTTTCCTGGATACAAAGTGTGGTCTCTTCTTAACAAAATATTTGTAATAAACAAATGTGTTCATCATCCTGGGAAATGCAGTGAGAGATATCGCAAGTCTCCAGATATAACGACTTGGCAGATAGTCACCTGTGCATTTACTAATACTTGGCCAGAAATTTGGTACCTGAAAAAAATTTAATCGACTTAATTTTAAAAATATTTTTAACCGGAGTACATCCAGATCCCTGGGCCAGGTCAGCATGCATGCACAGTTTTGGTGCTGCTATGTAGAGATCTATATAGATGTTACATACCGGCATGCTACTTTAAGTCATGACTATAATTCAGTCTATAATATTACAAGTAGTAAAAATTTTGAAAAAATAAGTAGTGTAGGAATGGGCAGTGTGGTAAAAAGTATTGGAACAAGGTTGGGTCTCAGTTTCGGCACATGACTACTTCATTTTTATTTTTTAACCCTCATATGGATTTTTCAGTGTCGTGTTGCAATAATCTGTACACTATATTAGTACCATACTTATCATAATTATTGCATTGGTTCACTATTATAATAATTATTTGGCTAAGCAATGGAGTAAACTATAATAGACAGGTATATAATCTGCTGGCCAAGAGTTGGGCATAAAAATGAAGTAGTCATGTGCCGAAACTGAGACCCAACCTTGTTCCAATACTTTTTACCACACTGCCCATTCCTACACTACTTATTTTTTCAAAATTTTTACTACTTGTTCATTTACTTTTTTCAACACTACAGTGTGGAGACTATCAGAGACTGGTTAGTCCCTACAAAAAGCTTGAGTCTCAGCTATTCATTATGCTAGAGGCTAGTGCGCATGCGCATAATAATGCCACGTGGATAATGACCTTTGAACTCTACCTACAAAGATGGCTGCATTGTAGCACATGAATTTATACACTAAGTTTTTCAAAGCTTTCTAGTTTTTGTTCAGGCCTATTTACGATGAAAACGAGTATAAAGGAACGTACTACCCAAGAAAAGAACTTACTTTGTGGTGTCAAAGTTGGCTCAACACTTTCTGGTTCTCTGGAAATCGTTTTCAAGTAAGTCAGTTAGAAGGAAGTAAGTAAGTAAGTTAGGAGAACAAAATTGCACTAGTGTGGCTTCTCGCAAGCGCTCTCTCTACGAGTG
This sequence comes from Tethya wilhelma, assembly GCA_964030475.1. NCBI lineage: Eukaryota > Metazoa > Porifera > Demospongiae > Tethyida > Tethyidae > Tethya > Tethya wilhelma. The sequence continues at coordinate 72,906 of CAXIPT010000043.1, forward strand.
ATCTGAAAAGTTTCGGCAAAGTTTAAGCCTTCTATGCAGTTGGTTTTCTGTAAAGGAGAGCCTCTGAGCAAGTTTGAAGCCTCTACTTTGTGTTGTTAGATTTTTATGGCGATAAATATTTTGTATTGTGTCTATGGGACAGTCGGCCCATTCCTACTATACGTACTACCGTACGTATGATAGTGTTATATCTGTAGTCTATTGGTTATTGCTACTTAGAGGGGATCCAGTAGAATTAATATCAACACAACAATAATTATAGAACTTACATTGCAGTGTGTTTTGGTTAGATTGTCATATTGAAAGGCGATACCTACAGCATAGGCTGATATGAGTCCAATTGCTTGCGCACAGATTGATAAAAGGGTCACATACGCGTAACAGTGACTGTATACTGTAACAATGTTTTCTCGTACAATAGTCGTTTCTTTATTGTCTTTAGACATTACACAATTTGATGAGTCTTGCTACTCCTCGATTTCGAACTTACAATAAATTGTGGTACATACGTAGCTACCAGCTTGTTTAACGTTTCTAGATATCGCACGCGCACTTGAAATTGACGGCTTCAGCCACGCCCATCCAATTAAGAAACTTGCATGCCTAGCGACAGGCCTGGCCTTGTACATTGTATACAAGTAAAGCTTAAGCCTCTTCCCAAGAAAACTGGAAACTCAATATTTAGAACTGGAAATCAATGCCAAGTCTTGGAATTGGTGTTCGGTACAGTAGTTGAGTAGGATGTGGGTGTAGCTATACTGGCTTTCTAAGTGCACTGTTCTATAATTATGAGTAATCTGATTGGTCAGTAGCTGGGCAATATAACTCTATACCTATTGTGAGAGTTGTAGTAACTTTGTAACCAAATATGTGATTATTACCTAGAAGTAGCATCATATGAATTCATCACAATCAGCATAAATTAAGGAGGAGCGTTCTGGTGAAATCTTTTGGGTAACCTGAACTGTATGGGTACTCAGAAATACAGAGTAACAGCTGTATAGAGGTATTAATGATAGCCTGAGAATAACCGTAATAAAGACATAAGTAACCATACATGTATTATTGCACCCATGCAGTATAAATAGAGGAGCATCAGCCTAGAGCAGCACTTCATTCAATTGTCAGACAACTGCTTCAAACTTATTATCTCAAAGGGACCTCATCAATCATGCAACTGTTCATTCAAGGAGTGGTGCTCATGACTTCTATTGCACTGGTGGCTGCAACTGTTGACCTCAAAGTGAATGCTGGGAGGCGTAAACGTCGTAAGTGTTATAATTGAAAAGTTTAACTAAAATAATCACAGTATGTGACATTGTGCATGCACATGCATGTCCTTTGATTTCCTGCATGCACTCCCATGCAGTTGCTTCTGAACAGGATATTAATATTCCAGCTGAGTGTGATACTGAAATTGAAGTGGAGAAACGTGATGGCAGTGGGATGATTGACTTCATAACATGTGTGGACAAAGGTTTGTACATTAGTAAAATTAATTTATACACTAATAATTATTTTATTAACTTTACACACACATTATTATCAATAGGAAAAGTATGCACCTCACGGTATGTACCTCCTTGTGGTGACAACCGTAAAGACTGCGAGTCTTTCAAGTCTCCAGCAGACAAGGGTTTTAAAAAAATGTTTCCAAAAGCATATGCTCAAGTCTGTGTAGAATCAAATGTGCAGTGCCTCTATACAGATGTTGAATATGAAACTTGCAAAGAAGCAAAAATAAGTACGTAAGTTTTTGTTTATCTCGTTCATTTATCTCGTTTTTGTTTATACATGTACATTGATATTTTTGAAGAATGTTTCTCATCTTAATTAGCATTATTTTAGCATATAAGACATCTGTATAATGTATTTTTGAATTACTAGCATGTAAGAACTTGATTGATTTATGGACTTTCCCTAGTATACTAACTGTGTGTCTCCTTAAAAGTAAAATAACTACTGATTACTAGTTTTTCTTTTTTAATATTGCAGTGGATGAGAATGAAATATGTATCACTCTTAGCAATGGAGAAGAGGAATGTGCTGAAAGTAAGCTTGACTCTTAATAATTGATCGTACTAGTTTTCAAGTTTAAATCAATTGCTTATACAGTTCCACAAGAAATTCTTGCTGAAGTTATGCTGCAAAATGCACAGGATAAGTATGCAAAGGCCAATCAGCTGCCCCCATACATACCACATAAAAGGAACTAGGACTAAGGTCCTTAATGAACGTTTTAAAAAAGTTCTGAAAACAAATGTAGCACTAGACTAAGCATGAATACTTTAGTTTTAGTGTAGTCAATTCTAGTCTATTCAGTTCTTTAATTATGGACATGCATTATTGTTAGAAAAGAAGGAACTCATGCATGAGCTCATGTATACAATAATAATATTATTCATGTTTGTATTTTAGGTCATTGTGATTAATAATATTATTGTGAGAATACGTAACTGTTCAGTTGATCATATCTGGTGCATGCACCTTAAAGGCTTCGGCATTATTTATTGGTGCCATAATTATAGTCTCAACTATTATGGTTTGGATATTGTTTAGGCTATAATTTTAATTTGAAAGATTCACACTCAGAAACTGCATTTTTTTTTCACTCAAGCACATGCATGCTTGGAACTTTGATTTCCAAAATAATCATGCTTTTATCACTATTCATTTTATTACAATATTATAGATTACTTAATTGAATGCTGTAGAGAGGCTGCATAGTGGGCCCAGAATTGCTATAATCTCAATAATGATACACACTAAAACTAGTCTTGCAATGAGCTGGAGAGACATATTATGGCATCCATATACATAGACAATTGCACGTTGCTTTATATACCATTTGATTATAATTAGTCTTTGAGTAATTATTTTGTCAAATCAATGCAACAACACAAATTAACTTAAGGTAAACAAAAGTATTTACAAGTAAGGTATACATTAGAAAGTTGTACATTCAACAGTTTGTCAATTAACAACTCTTTAAGCACAAAGGGAACATCCCATGCATAACACTGGGTTAGATTATATTTTGTTCGTGGTCACATGTTTACCACCAAACACAGAGTAAATGTGCTAGTATGTATTCACCAATAATATCAGAACAAGATCAAGAGCTATTTATTAACACAATGAGGTGGAAACACAGTCAAACACTATAAATAAATCACCGGTCAAGTAGAGCAGTAGACAACTGCTTCAATAAGATAATTGCATGCCAGTCATAGGGATCGAGATCATGGTGCTCATGACTATTGCACTAGTGATTGCAACTGTTGACCTCAGAGCCTGTACTATACAAATGCTGTGGGCGTATATATATACCACTTCTTTTTCTGCTTCTTATACTTGGGTTGTGATTCTATCGTAAGTGTATACACACTATTCTAAGTTTTATTTCTACTATCACCATCAACCCCATGCATGCAATATTTCCATTATATGTAACATTGTGATTTCTGTGCTCTGTGCAGTTGTTTATGAATAGGATGTTAATTCCATGGTGTTTCAAGTGGTTGTGATACCAAAATCCAAGTGTACGAACGAGACGGCACAGGAATTGACTTCCTTAATAATTTATTGATGGTACCTTTCTTCTCTTTAAAGGTAAGGTACCATAAAATGGTACGTGTACACTGTTAAATTTTGGTGTGTAAAAACGAAAGCAAAACTACACACTTTAAACAAAGTGTGCTACTGCCACATGTAAACTGTCCCCAAAAAGTACACACTTCACTTAACGTGCTACTTCCACATGGAAAGTGTCACCAAAAACTACGCACTTTGTTTTTTAATACACCAAAATTTAACAGTGTACATGGCTTGTAGCAATACAAAATACAAACTATTAACATAATAATAATAATTATTATAATAAAGAAACATAATAAACATATTATTACATAATGATTATTTTTTTTTATTTTCTGTTAACAACAATAAGAGAAGTATGCACCTCACGGGACGTAGCTCCTTGTAGCTCTTTTCATACAGACTGTGAGTCTTTCAAACCTCAAGCCAAGAACATGCAGCCAAGAACTTTTCTAGAGGGTTGTGATCAGTACAATATTTTTGTATAGTAATTACTACAAAAGTGGTCATGCATTCATACTGACTGTTACCGTAGTACTGCTCCATAGTAGCCCTAACCTCATTCCCAGGCTCCTTTTTCATAAGAAATATTTGCAATGGGGGAGCCTGGGAACAAGCCTGGCTATAGTAACAGGAAACTAGATATTAGTCTAAGAATGTAATACAGTGTATCAAAAATATTATAACAGATCCATTAATTTTAATTTAGCAGTAATTATACCCATAACAATAATAGATGGAAATTAATAATTAATAACAATTTGGAATCGTTGCTACTGAAAGATTCCAAAAAATTGTGTCTACATGTACATCAAAGAATATTAATTCCAGAAACTCCATCAAAGCTTGTAGTTTCTAAATTCTACATAATCATACTTATTGAGTTTCTAGTTAGTGAATATAAGGAGTGTTAATAAGCATATAATATTCAACTGTTCTGTGAAAATTAAATACCATCATCACTATATTGTTGTCACTGTGTGAGTACCATATCATATTTCAGTTTTACCATAAACATAGAAACCATGTATATATAACTCCAGCATCTCATACTCTTATCACTATTCATTGTATTACATAGATTATTTGAATGCTGTTGAGAGGCTGCATAGTGTGCCCAGGTACTATCACAAACATTATAACAAAATTACTATAATCCCAATAATGACACACACTATATAAAACTAGTCTCTCATGACAATAATATATTATGAGCTGGAGAGACATAGTATGGCATCTATAACCTTAACCATAGACAACTGCACTTTGTTATACCGTTTATAAAAATAATAATAAAAAAATTATGAATAATAAAATTATGTAGAAGTTAACATTATTACTACTGTTTCCAATGGTATACTAGCTTTATAGAATTGAAGTCAAACACTTGCATTGTCTGAAACCCGAAGTTACTTGCTGCAATTAAAAACTCACATAGTGCTGCATAGCTGTAAGCTACATGACTGTTAAGGCATAGTTACTTTGGGGATTGGGAGGGGGGACTATACTTTAAGGCCTGAAGGTATCTAAATAGCATGGAAACATTGCAAAGACCAGATTAGATTACTGTATTTGTGACAATTATACCTAATAATACTTTTACTCAGCAATAAAGAAGATACAATTTGGTTCGCAGAAGTATGTATGCTGTATAGCAAAATAGAAAAATACCACGACTACCAGTACTTGAGCAGCTAGCATTCCACACCGGAAATTTAATGAAATCTTTTCCTGTAATAAACGTACACACACACTTAAGTTAAAAGCAATGAAAACAGTGTTACAGTTACATAATAAATATATCTCATAAATTCTGCAAAAAGTGTATCACATTATTTTGACATACCAGTGATGTAAGTGAACATTCTCCAAAGAAAAGTGGTGTACTGAACATAACTAAAAAGGTGATCATGTGCAATAGTGATACCGCAAGAAATATAATCCAGGTAAAGAGGTGAATATCTGTGGAGAAAGATGAAAGTAGTAGTAAGGTATTATTATTATTATCACATGTAAAAATATTATAGATATATAGCTCACTAGAGTCTGATCAAATTCTATAGCTATAGACTGTAGCCTCGTTTACTATGGCCCTGAAGGTTCAATTGATTTTGCTAACCTTTTTTTTTTATCTAAGCTATTTTTATCCCCTTCTAAACCGTTTTAAAGTCATTTAAGCCATTTGCTAAGCAGTTTTCGTCTAAGCCATTTTCGTATAATAAGCTATTTTATCAAAGAGGTTTCCGTGTATAGTAAGTGCCACTGGTTTTCTGGCTTTACCCTCTCCTTTTCTGGAGGATGGTTCTACTAGGAATTCATTAGTTTTATACTACACTAGGCCAGACCACCTATGCAGTGCATGTTTGCTCATGCTCATGTACCCATGTCAGTTATGACTGTCACAATAACAGCCTGCATGGAAATGAGGCTTTAAGATAAGAATTATTATTATTATTATCTATTACTCAACCTTTAAATTACTAAGCACGTGTGCATGTCCAACAATGCATCAGAGTTGTTTAGAGATTTTAGCTGTGTAAAGTGTAATCAAGTAAAAAAAAAACATTCTCAAGTGGGGTCTCGTATATATTATAATAGCTATCTCACCATGTAAGTTGAACGTCAACATAATACTAACTTGCAACCAACAAAATTAATAACCATCCTGCCACTATTGCACTCCAAATAATATTAATAGAGGAGCAATGAAAATAGGCAGTGCTGTCTACAAAGAGTTATGATTATGTTGTTAGTTATGAAATTAAAGTTAATAATTGTGAACACAACAAGTACACATGTATAGCTATTGCTAAGGTTTTTGTTAAACTTGTGGATACTGCTGAAATAGTAGGGAAGTATATAGAACTTCAATTTTTACTAAGAATAATAATTGTATCGAATTCTGTGGTTGCACAGACCAAGTATTTCCAAGTGTAGTAACATTAGTAAGTGTTTTCTGACCACAAAAATTTATTTACATCTGGTGCCACCTTGTATGTGATTAAAAGTCTATACAATCATGTATGCAATAGTTACTCACTCGAATGCTCCTTAGAGCTTATGTAGGTTACAGTGTACAGCAGGAAAAGTTCTGATGAGCCTAGTAACAAATTCAATTTATTCAGCGCTCTGTACCCCTTTTTCCCGGATACAAAGTGTGGTCTCTTCTTAACAAAATATTTGTAATAAACAAATGTGTTCATCATCCTGGGAAATGTAGTGANGGCCATTAACATAACTATGAAAACTGCTTAAACTATAAGAAAATATAAGATTAAGTACTATACGATTTTATATAATATTTTATTAATTATAATTTTACCAATGTTTTGATAGAAGCAAAAAATTATTATAAGCTACAGACAGATATATTACTTCATACAGTCATAAACTAAGATGCAACAATACAGATCATAAATAATTATGTCAAAATCTTTTCACTTATAATCATTTTTTAGCCTTAGGTATAGAAAGAGGGAAATTTATTTCCATATAATTTAGTTGCAACTACATGTGCAATACATTTGGTGGAGTCATACAAATGTAGGAGTGTGTTATTATGCTTGGTGGCCTTGTGGCGGCATGATGTCATTAAATGGCTATATTTGATAAAGAGTACAACTGCATACTTGCAATCGTTGTCATCTACAGTTTGGTTCTAATACAAGGTTAGTCAAAGCAACATGCTATCCTAATGATGAAGATCACCACCATTCATCTTCGATCACTACAGGTGTGCCAGTGAATGTGTATCCATCTCTCTCTTGCTGTGCATTTGCTATTAACAATTCGATAAACATTCCATTGGTAGTACTGCTACACATGCACTATAATACCCTGGAATGATCCATGCATGAATGCATGTACAAACTTTATCATAGTATTACACATTTTACCAAAAGGAACCATACAAATTAATTAAAACACACTAAGAAGTATCCAAAGATAAAACTCAACAGTGCACTGGGCCAAGAGCTTAATGTAAACATCTAAAGCCACAACTCACATAATTTTAATTATAATCAATACACTGGCATACATACATCTGGCTATAATAATTCTACATAATAATAATAAGCATAAACTATTAAAACTATTATTATCGTCATACAATGTATATAACTTTTCTAAAGTAAGTGCACTTGTGAACATATCTCAGATTAATATAAGTCTGTATCATAAAATAATTACTGTAACAGTACTATCTCTTTTATTATAATATACCACAGTATAGTAGGATCGTATACAAGGAGTATAGACTAGGGCTATTATCAAGAGTGCGAGTGATCTATGGAATGTCATCCTATCTATATACTACATGTATGTACGCGTACGTGTGGAAAAAGATGCAAAATTATAATTACAGTTTGGCTTTTTATTCATGCCTCTTAAATTGTAATACTGTTTGGAATTTTACATGGTAGCATAAATGTGTAAGGTATATCCAGCTTCTGGTTCCTTTGGCGAATATCAATACCAATATCATCCAAATCTTTTTTGAATGCTACAATGAGATGTTGGACGATTGGCTCAGAAAATAGACCAGATGGGTAGTCACCAAGATAGATCTATAACAATAATTAAATTATAGTTTGCATACAATAATATTATTATTATTCATGACTTTTAACAATTATATTAATATTATACCAGTGCATGGTGATCTCACAATACAAACCTAAGATCTGAACAAGAATTTAAGCTTCCTATACCAATTATGCATGCAGTCTATCCCATAATTATAGACTTAATTTTACAACAGAAGTTGGGACATTATTAAGGTAATACAAGTAGTAAAAATTTCAAAAAAAATAAACAGTGTAGGAATGGGCAGTGCTGTAAAAAATATTGGAACAAGGAATGGTCTCAATTTCGGCACATGACTACTTCATTTTCNCATTTCCAGAGCCCCAGAATTTGTTGAGCCAACTTTGATAGCACAAAGTAAGTTCTTTTCATGGGTACTACATTCCTTGACACTCGCTTTCATCATAAATAGGCCTAAACAAGAACTAGAAAGCTTTGAAACTTAGCGTATAAATTCATGTACTACAATGCAGCCATCTTTGTAGGTAGAGTTCAAAGGTCATCTATCCACGTGGCATTACTATGCGCATGCGCATTAGCCTCTTGCAGCATAATGTAGTGCATGTATAGCTGCTACTCAAGCTTTTTGTACGGACTAACCAGTCTCTAATAGTCTCCACACTGTAGTGTTGAAAAAAGTGCATGAACAAGTAGTAAAAATTTCAAAAAAATAAGCAGTGTAGGAATGGGCAGTGCATTAAAAAGTATTGGAACAAGGCAGGGTCTCAATTTCGGCACATGACTACTTCATTTTTATGCTCAACTCTTGGCCGGCAATCTAATTTAAGTTATATACCTGTCTGTTATAGTTTACTCTATTGCTTTAGTAGCCAAGTGATTAGCTACATTACTGAGAAATTCGAACCAATGCAATGAATAAGCTACAGTACTATTGTACAGATCATCGCAACACAACACTATGAAGGATCAAGAATAAAAATGAAGTAGTCATGTGCCGAAATTGAGACCCTGCCTTGTTCCAATACTTTTTAATGCACTGCCCATTCCTACACTGCTTATTTTTTTGAAATTTTTACTACTTGTCAGAACAAGATCAAGAGCTACTTATTAACACAATGATGTAGAAACACAGTCAAAAGGAAAGCACAAGTCCCAAAGGGCAGTTCATGATCACTCACAGACAACTGCATGCTTTAACAATTTTTTGCAAATCCGGTGAACGGGAAATTTGTCTGATCAATCTTGCAATAGTTACTCTCCATTCAAGAAGTGGTGCTCATGGCCATTGTTGCACTAGCTAGTAGCTGCAACTGTTCAGCTCAGAGGCACAGACGCTGTAAGTGTACACTAGTTAGAATGGATTGTGATGGTCATAATAATTAGTCTATACACTCATAACTTTTACTGTCACAATCACAAAATTTCATGTATAATGACATTGTATATAAATATTATATAATATTATTTTTTTTGCTCTGTGCAGTTGTTTCTGAACAGGATGTTGGTATTTCAAGTGGTTGTGATGCTAAAATCAAAGTGTACCAGTAGCTATATAGGACAGCACTGGAATTAACTTCCTTACTTGTGTGTACAATTTAATGGCTTGTAGCAATACAAAAATACAAACTAAACATAATAATAATAATTATACTAAAGAAACATAATAGACAATGTCATAATATTACATAATAATTATTATCTTTTAACAACAATAGGAGAAGTATGCACCTCGCGGGACGTAGCTCCTTGTAGCTCTTTACGTACAGTGCTACTGAACGATTCCAAAATTACTTCTACTTCAATGAATATTCCAGAAACTTGACCAAAGCTTGTAGTTTCTAAATTTTACAATCATAATAATAAAAATTATATGCTTATTGAGTTTCTAGTTACTGGAATACGAGAAGTGTTCATTAGTGTATAATATTCAACTGTTCTGTGAAAATTAAATACCATCTTCACTATTTGTGTGAATATCATATCATATTTCAGTTGTACTATAAACATAGTAACCATGTAACGTTATAACTCTCACATCTTACAATACCTTACAATATGTCACATCAAGAATTCACTAAGCTCTAACTGCATAACCTAACTCACACAGATAAGTCACTAATGACAATCATAATTTTTTTGAACTCTGAAAACAGAGTTATCCTGATTAACAGATGTGGAAACACTATAAATAGGTGAGCACTAGTCCAGAACAGCACTTCGCTCAATTATCGAACAACTGCTTCAATTGGATATTCACCAAACAACTCAAAGTGACCTCATCAATCATGCAACTGTTCATTCAAGGAGTGGTGCTCATGACTATTGTTGCACTAGTGGCAGCAACCGTTGACCTCAAAGTTGATGGTACTGGGAGGCGTAAACGCTGTAAGTGTAGAAAATGGTACAATGCTCAGTGCATGATTATATACATTTGATTGTATAATTATTATTTCTCTGCTCTGCAGTTGTTTATGAACAGGATGTTGGTATTCCAAGTGGTTGTGATACCAAAATTGAAGTGGACAAACGTGATGGCAGTGGAATTGATTTCCTAACTTGTGTGAACAATGGTTTGTAATAATATGGAATACACTAAGCATTATTACAGAAATTTTTCTTGCTTTTGCACACATTATCAAATAGGAGAAGTATGTACCTCACGAGATGTAGATCCTTGTAGTACCTTGCGTAAAGACTGTGAGTCTTTCAAATCTCCAGCAGATGAGGCTTTTGCAAAAATGTTTCCAAAAGCATATGCTCAAGTGTGTGTAGAACCGTTGACAAATGTACAGTGCCTCTATACTGATGTTGAATATGAAACTTGTGCAGAAGCAAAAACAAGTAAGTTTTATGATTATGTATGTATGTCCACGAAGAAAGTTATAGTTTCTCAGCCTCACTATATTATGCAATTAGTTGTAACGTGCATAATAATAATTATGCATAGGGTCAATTACAAAGCAAATTAAAATGCATGTGAAGAGCTTTGTATTTCCTTTGAAAAAGGCAGAGAATTTATTGTATAGTTATACACTAGGCAGCTGGCTAAGCATTGACTATACTCTTACTTACACAATAATTTTGGTGCACTCAAATTTAAGGATATTGATGTTTAATTTCAGTGGGTGCAAATGAAATCTGCATCACTCTTAGCAATGGAGAAGAGGAATGTGCTGAGAGTAAGTTACTAAATTTTTTTTGACCCTTGAATGAGTATACTTATAAAGTTTGAATCGATTGCTTCCAGTTCCACAAGAAATCCTTGCTCAAGTTATGCTGCAAAATGCAGAGGAAAAGTATGCAAAGGCCAATGGTGGTGACAAGCTGCCCCAGTACAGGCCAAACAGGAACTAAGGTTGAACTCAACAACATTGAAGCTTAAAAATTAATAGTTTTGAAACTTATATTTAGGCCAAATGTGCACTGTTTTAGTAGTAAATTTTTAATGATAGAGAGACTACGTATTTAATATTTTTTTGTTAGGAACTTAGCAAATATTATAGGCATGAAAAATATTGTCATGTAGCTAGGCCATTCTAACAGTTCAATTATTATTAAAATAGTTATTGGTATAATTATAATGCATCATTAAGTTATGAAAGTTTGCAATGCCTTTCCATGGCTATTAACAGATTCATCCTTATAGAGCTCTAGTCTTCAATGCAAAACAACCTGCTTCAGGCTATAGCTATCATGCATTATTAGTCAATATTGTGTGGACAAACAGATACCATACCTACTGAGAGATTAAGTATTTTAGCTCTGAAAGTGGAATTTTCACAGCATAGAATCAAACTGCAAATTGCATGACAATGTCATACATTCAAGCTGTAACAGCATACACCTGTCACATTATAATGATGACTTACAGTGTTGGGTAGTGGAAACAACTGTTGACTTCATGCAAACAAAGTTATCACATGAACAGAGGATATATAGTCCAGTTCATATTTATATAATACAATTATCCATCCCAGCCGCTACTATGTTTGAGAAGGCTGATTGTAGATTGTACTTTTAGCAATAATGTTATGTTCATTGATCCACACATTATAATACCTGACTGCCTAGAGAGTTGCTGACTAGAAAAGTGCTTGGTCAGGTGCTGAGTATAATAAGTTGTTGTAATTTTGTAGTTGTAAGTGTACACATTGAACGATGGCCACATTTTACTGAAGCTTGTTGCAAAGAGAATCAGTTAATATCACCTTTAGTATCCTTTTACTGCCAAGCACTCATAACTACGTAAAATTAATACTAATTAAACTTGAACAAGCTCTGAAACTTAGATTTCAGGTACATGTACCTCTATATGTACATTATTATTCTCAAAAGCAAATAACTGGTGTACAGACTGAAATGACTACTATAGTACTAACACTGTGATTACGTGCAATTAATAGGCCAATTTAACAATCCTGCACGTTAGAATCTACTCTAACCGATGCACTTTGCAATTATTAGTTTAGCTATTAATATCACTACCTTTTTAGTAGCCAGACCTTCAAATGCATACACCATAATATTTTGCCCATATAGATCTAATATCCAGTTGACATATATACTTGTCACGTCTCACAAGTACTATGCATGCCACCATCTAGGCTAGCTATATGCTAGCGCCATGCCAAAAAGCATCTTCCTGAGAAAATAACTGGAAACCATATTATTGTGTCAAGAATCACATGCTTTATCAATATTTAGAACTGGAAAATCAATGCAACTCTTGGAATTATCATTAAGCAAAACTCGAAGTGCTAGAATTGCACTCAGCTATAGCTACTAAGTAAACTGATTCCAGAAAGTGAGCTTAACATGACATTCAATTTGTATAGTCTTCAATTTGTTGATAAAATAGAATTCCAGATACTCCATCAAAGCCTTCTAAATAAAAATCTATCTTATTGAGCTTCTAGTTTCTGGAATATGAGGAGTTATTGGTATTATTATGTTAGGCAAATATTTGGAGGTAATTAACTAAACAGATTATTCTGTGAAAATGCCATCATCACTGTGATACTTTTAAATTAGTGTTGACTGTTAAAGTGTGCATATCATATCATGTTTCATTCGTACAAAACACAGTAACCATGTAGCACCAGACGTATAAATTGCATACTTTAACTTTCCATAATAATAGCATACCATAACACATACAGATGATGTAGTTAATTATTTTTTCTCTGAACATGATCTTATTACTCCTAGCTGGTTGTGGAACACTATAAATAGAGGAGGGCTAATTCAGAACAACACTTCACTCAATTTTTAGACAACTGCTTCAATTGGATATTCACCAAATAGCTCAAAGGGACCTCATCAATCATGCAACTGTTCTTTCAAGGAGTGGTGCTCATGACTATTGTAGCACTAGTGGCTGCAACTGTTACCCTGAGTGTTAATGGCAATGGGAGGCGTAAACGCTGTAAGTTTGAAAAAAGCTTGGTTAAAGTGAACTGTATTTCTAAATTAATTTTTACAGTTTATTTTGCATTGAGCACAGAAATAGTACACAAACAGGTGATACTCACAGTGGAATACTGTGTACATAATCATAGACATAATTATGTAAGATCACAATCATGCGCATGCAGTTGCCTATGAACAAGACATTGGCATTCCAAGTGGATGTGAAACAAAAATTGAGGTGGACAAACGTGATGGCAGTGGAATTGATTTCCTAACATGTGTGGAAAATGGTTTGTAGCAATATGAAATATGAAACTAACAGTATTAATTATTTTTCTGAACTTTTTTTCCCATTTTACACACATTGTTTAACAACAATAGGAAAAGTATGTACCTCAAGGGATGTCGCTCCTTGTGGCCCCTACCGTACAGACTGTGAGTCTTTCAAATCTCCAGCAGACAAGGCTTTTGAAAACATGTTTCCAAAAGCATATGCTCAAGTCTGTGTGGAATCAAATGTGCAGTGCCTCTATACAGATGTTGAATATGAAACTTGCAAAGAAGCAAAAATAAGTAAGTTTTAACGTTTACGTATGTATGTGAAAAAAGTGAGCTGGAGCATAGAAGATTATAAAGCAAACTGAGAATATTAAATTTAATTGTGCCTCATTGGAAACATTAGCATGGACTATCCTACTTCTGTTAATTATTATGATAATATTTTATACTTAATTTAATATTGATCTTTATTTGCAGTGGGTGAGAATGAAATCTGCATCACTCTTAGCAATGGAGAAGAGGAATGTGCCGAGAGTAAGCTTGACTATTTTAATAAATGAGCATTATTATAATAATAATAATACTAGTCTTAAAGTTTGAATCACTTGCTTTCAGTTCCACAAGAAATTCTTGCTGAAGTTATGCTGCAAAATGCACAGAAAAAGTATGCAAAGGTCAATGAATATATACCCCAGTACAGGCCACAAAATAGGAACTAGGACCAACGTCTTAACCCTATGAAAACATTACTGAAAACAAATGTAGCACTGTAGGCCAAGTACTTTAGCTTTATTACAGACATAAACTATTTTTATATTTTTATAACTTTTTTTTTTCTCAGTCGTGCATTGTTAGAAAAGAAGGAACTCATGATTCAGGAAGTTAATTCAATTAATACAATGTCTGGCACCTAGGCTCATGTATTTACAAATTTTTTTTGTACTGTACATATAATAATAGGCCATTCTGATAATAAATTTTCCCATGCAACTATGATAAAGTCATAAATTATTTGAATGCAGCATCTGGAGTGCTGTTGCTCATGATCAAGTATTTGTAGTGTATATACAGAGCTAGGCTAGTGGGCCCAGGTATCAATAAATCACTATCTATTATTCAACAGATGAAACTCACTAAAATTAGACTTGCAATACCTACAATACGCTATAACTAGATAGACAAAAATTAATATTATGGCATCTATAACCGTAGATAATTGCATGCCATTATTAATAGTAGAAAGTGGTATAAGTAACTCAGCCTCAACACAACAGTCACTTTTCTATAAACTGTAGTTGTGTAAACTAGCTAGGACAGTTTTTTGGAAATAAAATTATACTGCCATAAGTACTATGGAATACAAAGGAAAGAGAGAGAGACTAGCACATAATACATACATAAAAATTTCATTTTGTTTCTCAATCATTCTATTTTCCGGCACTTAATTGGTACAGAGGGAGCCTAAGAATGAGAGGCTACAAGGCTTTATCATAATAAGTTATGTTACCCCTGACATAATTAAAAAGTTTTCCAGATGGATCATGTTAAATGGTATACTTAGTATTGTTGTCTGTAATTACAGCAAAGCTAGAGAGGCAGTACGTGATCTGCTGAATAATTTAAAAGCTAGGGTATTATGTCCAAACATTAATAATAATGACTACTACTCAATGCCTTTGCACATGTAGAATGAAATCAACATTATATGGCTACCACAGCTGAGTTGAGTTTACAAACAGAAAAAGTAGTCATGCAAGAACACTGACTGCATAGTAGCGCCAGGCTCTTGGGAAACTTGTAGTAGTCTAAAGGATTCATATAGTAGTACTACATGACTTTGTACTGCATAAGTCTCGGAATTGTTGTTTAGTCAATGCTACTAAATGATTCCAAACGTTCAAGGAATATATATTTCAGACTCCACCAAAGCTTGTAGTTTCTGAATTCTACATTGTCATACTAACTATATTAACTATTGAACTTGTAGTAACAGGAATCTGAGGAGTGTACATATTTCAGTTGTACTATAAACATTGTTAATGTCACCTAGGAGATTCCAATACTTAGTCTCACGCGAGTGGTAAAAGAGCTAATAGTATGCTTTATGGACTTTTCTCCTTTACACCAAGAGTGCAATTACAGCAGTAATTGCACTATCATGCAAATTAAAAGTCATGTTAACTAGCCTTGATTTTGTGTTTGTCCCTCTATAAAATAAGGCTATTAGCTAATTTTGTGTCTGTTACTCAACAAAATGCATGATACTATTAACAGATAACCAGATGATTCCTTTTACAATAATTGTAGAATTAATAGCACTCTATCTACCACTCATATGGCATAATAACACGACCACAGGGAATTATTTTGCCATACTCTTGGCAGCTGGAGTGCTGTAATTGCACTTTGAATCATGTGGTTATACCTATACTACATGATGACCAAAAACTTGTACACTGAGGTTTCTTCAATTAAAAGTTGTGTTTAAGGTGTTTGATTAGCTATGCAACTTAAATTTATTAGCTTGCTTTATTCAGTTCATTTATCAATAGTGATACACAGCATAGTTCCCTCATTATCCTATCAAAGCCTAGTTTGACACAGTTCCCTCCAAACCTGTAGTTCAAGGACCAATAAGTATAGTTCTAGAAGGGTTAAAAAGCCATGGCAATAGACGGACCTAAAACGTCAATATTCAATGTGCAACTTGTATTCTCTTAAGCTTAAAGTGGATGCTTCAGCACTAAGGCATTTTTGCTCCAGTTTGCAACTGAAATGTGCTTGACAAGTTTTGCCATCAACTGTTGTGCAGTCTTATCAACTCTACTGCCACACAGCATTCAGAATTTTTCTCATTTCCTCCTCTATTGAAGAAATTAAGGGTAAAATGACAGCAATGATCATTATTATGATGAACCTCCTCTTTCTGCTGGTGGTATTGAGGTATGTAGCAAAAAAAGTCCCAAAAAATCACTGTTAATCAAATACAATGGGGAGTGAACACAGTTCATAGCTGGATACAATGGAGGAACAGCAATTCAAGAGCAGAATTGTGTTCAGTTGAAAAACATCAGGATACACACTCCCTCAACAAATGGTTGAGTTTTTTTCATTTGGAAGGAACAAAAAGCAACTGTCAAGAAAGTTTGGGCATCGATCACTTGCATGCCTCAGAATATGTACGAGAGGACTATACTGCACAACAACACGCAGCTGTTTCTTGTCTAGCTACTGTTCACAGAGAGTATCTTCTAATGAAAATGAAATGGATTACGTAAAACAATTATAATTATACCCCAGATCCCTAGCTGCATGTCTTGGGCTTGTCAGAATAGTTTTATTACTCACGCGATAGTAAATCTCACTATCTGTGGCCAAGCCGGCTAGGATTTGATAAACAATACTCTAAATTTTGTCTGAGTGTGCTCTGGGTATATAACTCACTAATTCATGATCAGTCACTGAATCTATATACTCTAACCAATGTACATTGCAATAATTAATGTTACTACCCTTTGAGTAGCCAGACCCCCAAACGCATATACTATAATATTTTGCCAATATATCTAATATCAAGTTGATGTACTTGTCACGTCTCATAAGTACTACACATGACGTTAACTGGCCGCCTATGCATATGCATATCTTCCCAAGAAAATGACTAGAAACTTTATCAACATGTAACATGCTCTATCAATATTAAGAATTGGAAATCAATACCAGTCTTGGAATTGGTGTTGATGTGAAGTGTTATCAAGAAATGTAAACTTTGGGTAACATGATCTTCAATGAATACTCAGAAATTGTACATGCATTGTCATGGGCTGTAGTGGGCTTCACTACTGGAAGGAGGCCACCTTTGTACTTGACCGAAAATGGCCAAGGATCGTTTGTTCCCTGAGACTAGAATTAAATTAAATGTATGAAACAACTATTATCATAATTATTATAATTAATTTTATGTATAAACACACATTACTATACACATGCACCATTATACCACCGTTACACACCACGTACTGTGAATGGTGCACATATCTTGATTAAAGCACATAATAGGGTGGGGGAGAGGGGGAGGGGGGNGCACAACTTGAAATCCAATGTCACTTACTGCAATGACACATTCTGATACTGCAGCAATACTAAATGCTTCAGGTAATAAAGAACACATAATTATACACACCATTAAGGAAAATAAAATGAAAAGTTAGGTATAGCTCTACAGCCCCATTTACATGCACACTTTATGTGCATCAAACTCAATTAATGCAAATTTACTCTCCCAATACACAGTTTTAGAGTAATGTGGATAGGTGTGTGTAAACGGGAATCATCATTATATTGTGTACAGCAAAGAGTAGAGCATTTCTTTTTCAAGAAGAAAAGGATACCATATGGTGTGCAGTGCCAAATGTGCACTGAAAAAAAGTAGAGCCACACGATCGTGCCAACTGCTTGCAAAGAAAGCATCAATATTTGCACAGTAATTGATTGAAATGCCTAAAAGTAAATATGGATTAAATAATCATCAACCCCTTTTATTAACTATAATTGTAATACCATACCGTGCCGTTTTGAGCTCTGGAATCAGTAGTGGTAGAATACTTGAGTAGAATTAAAAATGTGCTCCTGTACCACACAGAAGATGCCAAATACACTATCCAAGTAACGAGATGAAAATCTGCATTATAATTATGTACAACAAAAATTGTAATACTTAATAATATATTATTATCCGAACTAGAAAAAAAAAAGAAAAAAAAACATCCAAGGATTACAACTAATACCTATATGTTCTTCCAAGCTCACTAAAGTGAGAGTAGAAAACAGGAACACTTCCAGGATTGATAATATAAAGGCAATCCTATTTGCCCACAAAAGCCATGTCGACAGCTTCTGAACTAGAGCAAAATAGTTGAAATAAAGAATTGCATTCATTATCCTGGGAAATATCGTGAATGACACAGCAATTCTCCAAATATAGCGTTCAAGAAGGTGGTCACCAGTTACTTGAGCAAGAGATGGCCAGAAATTAGAAACCTAAAAGTAAAACATTTCAGTTGTATTATTAAATTTTCATAATTAATAGATTCTGGATCCCTTATAATTATGTGCAAGTTATGAAAAAGTAGTTATGAGTGTGACAGCTAGTGTCCGCTAAAAATATTCAACACCTTTATTGCATGTATGTGCACATGTAGCCAGCCATGCTATAATATGTGCAAACCATCTAGGTACATGTAGTGAGGCATGACATTGTGTTTTCCACACTTAGACCACAAGAATCCTATCCCATGCAGTGAGGTCAAATTCATCCACAGAGCTCTAGTGATTGACACCACAAACCAGAATTATTAATTTTTTGAGTGATACTATGGAGCTAGTTACTTTTCCAAATGGAAGAGATCAGCATGCAGTTGCCTAAAACTCTGTACATTATTTTTAAATTATTTTAAGTCTGGATTGAGAGAAGGTCTATAATATAGCAAAGGTTACATTTAAAAGGCTATTAATAAAACGCGGAATTAAATGAAAGTTGCATTATGTTATAAAACGACAGCATATTGGACAATGAGAAAAAATAAAGCTTCTGATGTCACAAGTTCATTGCAATTTTGAGAGATTAAAGGTTGGACCAGTGGACCAGCGAAGTATCTACGTAGTTAATTAGTCTGGCATATCCACACCTGTGGGGAAAAGGGTTACGGACCCTAGACCTTTTTAGTCTCATCCCCAGACTCCACCCCTTCTTCAAGGAGAAAGAGAGATTGGTCTCAATTGAGTGAATTTCTGGTTGTGCTGATCGAGTCAGCAATCTCAAAACACGACTATACCAATCAGTTTGCAACATTGAAGTTTTCACATGAAAGACTTTAAGTCATACTTTCATTGATGGCTCACAAGACTAATTTTAGGGTTATATAAGAGTAGAGAATGTCTCAGTGATTGTTAAGAACTGAGCTTTGCGTGAATCACTAACAACAGAATAAACATCTCAATGATTGTGAAGAAGTGTTCCTGAATAACTTATAAAGAGAGTTTTATTAGGGGAAAAGTAGATGGTGCTAATAAATTAATGGGCTACAAAATAAAAGCCATCTTAGTCTAGTCAGCTAGATGATACATTTTCTTTCATGTTTACTTACCAGCGGTACTTGTAGAAAACTGATTTATCCAGATGGTCCTCGTACCGACTTTGGCCCTGAGTCTCCATGTCAAACTCTTGTTAGTCTGATGGCCCTCACAGAAGGTCTGGCCAGTGAGACTAGACTCTACTACCATGACTGCATCCCTACACTAAGCCTCTCTATCGATGGTATGTATGTATAAAGAGCCAGCTAGGAGCTTATGAGGGCATGCAGAGCTAGCTCTGATCTGGTGTGTGTGTGCCCCTACTATGTATGGATGTACATACTCCTTTAACGATAGAAAACGTGGTTATTTTCAGGCATGCAAACTACCCCCCACAATCTCAGAATCTGGGTAGTTCAATCTGATTGAAATGTCACCTTTGCTAGATCCTCTCTCTCGGCATGTGCAATGTGACGAAGGAGGAGGGTCTAGAGCGATAGACTACAGTCAAGTCTGTCAAGCCTCGGAATAAGGGTGTATCAAGTTTTGAAATACAGATGTTATGATTGTGGCCGGGTACAAAATTATAATACTGCAGCAGCACCACTAGTTGGTGTCTGTCTGTCAGCCACCTTCATGCCAGTGAACTCTTTCTTATTCATATCTTCAACGATTTCTGGCATCATATAGCTGAGCTGGCAAGTCCACATGCACGGCCGAGTGCCACCTGCTTGCTGACTCATGGATCAGTAAAGGCAAATTTACACCTACCTCCTCAGCTAAGTCTGGTGCTGTAGCTATGATTTCCTTTCCCTCCATAATCAGTATAATAAAATTAAAATTAATTATGTCATATAAAAACTTTTAACTTGATTAAACCGAGCCTAAAATAATTGCTATGGACTTACGTTGCAGTAGGTCTTCATCAGACTGTCGTAGTGAAAGATGAGTCCCAGCAGGTAAGCTGCCACCAACCCCACTGTTTGTAGACATATCGTAACAAGTGCTACTTTTGAATAGGACCAACTACTCAGAGAAGTGGTGTTGACTACTGCCAGTGCCGCTGTTGTTTGTTGGTGGTTATCTCTTTCTCCATTACATGACGGTGGCATCATAATTTATACTTGTAAGTAAAACTGTAGTGCTCCTAGTCTACTATAAGTAATACTGTCTATACATACTATAAAAGGCTGTGTAAGGCCTCGACCATATCTTGACGGTCCACTGGTCTAAGCTGAATTGTGACGTGAAGTCACACCGCAGTACAGTTCAGTGACACGGTTTCATATTTCATACCGGCTAAGTAATTTGCAACCTTCCCCAAAACATTCGTTTCCAGGAAGCAATGTTAAATCTTACTAATAAACTTCAGTAGAGTAATCTATTGTTACCTATTAATTTGCATGAACTGAATGCACACGTTGGAATGTTGATCTACAGTGTGAACTTAGTGTCGTAGTTTAATTGTTGTGCCTTATACTCAGCTTAGGCCTATCATAATGACAGCCATAGAAGTGTGATGCATAACAACAGAACACTAATCACTAGCCCATAATTATAATAAATAATTATTATTGTACATAGTCTAATTTTTGACCTGTGGAAAATTTTAATGCCCCCTTTATTAAACTGGATCAGAGGTTACACTCTACGGAGAAATACCAACTCTCATTTGAGACGATGGTTCTACCTGGACAGATGCTTAGATCGATGATTAAATTTTTAATGTATAATAAATTTTGTCTTTCTCTCTCTGGAATTAAACTCATCAAGGCATTGATTCCCACAGTCATGAGGCATGTATAATATTATATCCTGCAAACTTGACTGAAGCTTTCTTACTCTTTAAGTCATCATTGCTCTCGATCCTGGCTATTGAGATACAATTTACTGTTTGTACAAAGGAAAGGTTGACCACTGGCATAGCATTCAGTATCATCATCATAAATAATTATAATAATAATGTTGATACTGCCAATGTTCAAGTAATAATATCATTATGTCATGAGTTGTGATGAAACTGTACACTAATAATTCTGTCTCTTGGACAACCTACATATGCTAGTGAATATCATTATAATAATTATTACTTTATAGACAAAAACTTTGTAACACTTATTTTTATTGATGTTAGTGTGCTTGAGAACATTGTGTTAAACAAAACTAAGTAACTATGGTTGAATTTGGTATGAACACTGGCTGCTTTAGTCACAACAGCGACATTAATTGTGCAAATTTATAGGCAAAATCAATGATATTTGTTTTACGTGGTTAGTACTAAAAGATTTCTAAACCTACTAATCTTTCTATCAACCTGAGTACCCTTTACACATGAACACATGTCTTTATTATTATTATCATACCTAGGCCTGCACTCATGCAGTATAATATTATAGACAATTGTAACATGTACATTCCTTCAACTATAATTATGAACTCATAACAGCAACAACACAGTGAGCTAGTATTAAAAAAAAAAAATAATACATGGGCTAGCTCACATATAATCAACTTAAGACCATGCAGAGTTCAAAGTATATACGTAAGCTTTATCCAGAGATTTAGTAAATTTCCAATTAACAGGTGAGACAAAAATTTTCATTTAATTTGTATTTTTATATGAATAACTAAAGAATATCAACACAAGTCGGGCCTATAATATTATAAGTATGATCTAGCTATGCATTATTTTCTAGCACAAAAACTAATGTTTGTAAATAATTATAGATTGAAAACAAATTGCCTGAAAGTTAAGTTAAGACTTTCCTCTACTGCTACATTTGGTCTCTTTCAATACTATTATTTTGAGTTCTGCCTCAGTAAGTTTGACCTTGGTCCTAGTTCCTTTTATGTGGCACGTATGGGGGCAGGTGATGACCATTGGCCTTTGCATACTTGTCCTCTGCATTTTGCAGCATAACTTGAGCAAGAATTTCTTGTGGAACTGAAAGTGATTTATTCAAACTTAATGTATACTCATTAAAGAGTCATTAGTGAACTTACTCTCAGCACATTCCTCTTCTCCATTGCTAAGAGT
This sequence comes from Tethya wilhelma, assembly GCA_964030475.1. Taxonomy (NCBI): domain Eukaryota; kingdom Metazoa; phylum Porifera; class Demospongiae; order Tethyida; family Tethyidae; genus Tethya; species Tethya wilhelma. Next base: position 95,848 of record CAXIPT010000043.1, read on the forward strand.
GATACAAATTTCATTCTCACTCACTGCAAATAAAAATCGATATTTAAAGTTAAGTGTACCAAAATTATTGTGGAGGCTGGATTGAGATATAGTCCATGCTAATGGTTCCAAGAAGGCACAAAACATTCTCAGTTTGCTTTGTGAATTGTGATCGTCTATGTTACAAATAACTTTTTGCACATACATATGTAAACGTTAAAACTTACTTATTTTTGCTTCTTTGCAAGTTTCATATTCAACATCTGTATAGAGGCACTGCTCATTTGATTTTACACAGACTTGAGCATATGCATCTGGAAACATTTTTTTAAAACCCTTGTCTGCTGGAGACTTGAAAGATTCACAATCTTTAGGGTTGGCACCACAAGGAGGTACATCTCGTGAGGTGCATACTTTTCCTATTGTTGTTAAACAATGTGTGTAAAAAGAAAATAATTTAAAAATAATTAATATTATTAGTTATAAATTTTGATATTGCTACAAACCTTTTTCCACACATGTCAGAAAATCGATTCCACTGCCATCACGTTTATCTACTTCAATCTTCATTTCACATCCACTTGGAATACCAATATCTTGTTCATAGGCAACTGCATAGAGCACAGAAATAGTACACAAACAAGTGATACTCATAGTGGAATATTGTTTATTATTATTATAATTATGGAATATCACAATCATATCCAAAATAAACAGCAAATTTGGAAATAATAATTATATATATTTAGAGAAGTATTTGGTTTCCATTTTAAATTACACTTACAGCGTTTACGCCTCCCATTAGCATCAACTTTGAGGTCAACAGTTGCTGCCACTAGTGCAACAATAGTCATGAGCACCACTCCTTGAATGAACAGTTGCATGATTGATGAGGTCCCTTTGAGTTGTTTTGTGAATATCCAATTGAAGCAGTTGTCGGACAATTGAATCAATTGAGTGAAGTGCTGTTCTGGACTAGTGCTCCTCTATTTATAGTGTTCCACCACCAGAAGTAAGAAGAGCTTGTTCAGGGAAAAAATAATTGTCAACATGGATATCCTCATAATAATTATCTGTGTGTGTTATGGCATGCAATAATGAGAGCCAAAGAAATTTTTCATGGAAAGATATAGTATGCAATTTATATGTATAAAATGTGCTATATAGGTACTATGTTTGTATGAATGAAACATGATATGCATGATAATAATTTACACTGTAACAGTCAATATTTTACATTATTGCAGTGATGATGGCATTTACACAGAATAGTTCATTGCCCTCAAATACTTGCCTAACATAATATATATGTGCTAACATTTCATATTCCAGAAAATATAAGTATAGATTTTGATGGATTTTCTGGAATTCTATTTTAAAGTCTGTACTATGTTGTGTTGAGCTCAATTTTCAAAGTCATTGACTACTTGGTAGCTGTCGCTAGTTGAGTGCAATTCTAAGACTTGCACCATGTAGTTCTGTTTAGTGATAACTATTTTTATTTAAATAGTAAATGAATCCATTTTCTTGAAGTGTCGACACTCTGCCTATACCATAGCTGGAAAATATTGATGGGGATTTTAATTTTACAGTTTGACGGTCATGCAAAGTCCAAATCGTCAAATTTAACCCCACCAATATTTTGAATGCCATATATGAATGTATTATACGCACACGCAAATTGTCAAATTTAAACTTGTCAATATTTTCATTTTACACTCTGCGGAGTAAACCGTCAAATTTTTTGACCCTCAATATCTCCGGCTATACAGTATTATATGTAGTTTCTCAAGTAAGTTTTTTTGAAAGATGCGCTACTATGAAGTGTAAGTTGTATAATAAACGATTGCACGCATCACGGCTATATAGTACACATGATTATCCTGTGAAAATTGCTATTGAGATTCTATAGACATGCTTATGATATTGTATGCATCTCAGATTTACTACTCTCAGTCTCCCCCTCCCCCTCCCCCTCTCCCCCACCCTATTATGTGCTTTAATCAAGATATGTGCACCATTCACAGTACGTGGTGTGTAACGGTGGTATAATGGTGCATGTGTATAGTAATGTGTGTTTATACATAAAATTAATTATAATAATTATGATAATAGTTGTTTCATACATTTAATTTAATTCTAGTCTCAGGGAACAAACGATCCTTGGCCATTTTCGGTCAAGTACAAAGGTGGCCTCCTTCCAGTAGTGAAGCCCACTACAGCCCATGACAATGCATGTACAATTTCTGAGTATTCATTGAAGATCATGTTACCCAAAGTTTACATTTCTTGATAACACTTCACATCAACACCAATTCCAAGACTGGTATTGATTTCCAATTCTTAATATTGATAGAGCATGTTACATGTTGATAAAGTTTCTAGTCATTTTCTTGGGAAGATATGCATATGCATAGGCGGCCAGTTAACGTCATGTGTAGTACTTATGAGACGTGACAAGTACATCAACTTGATATTAGATATATTGGCAAAATATTATAGTATATGCGTTTGGGGGTCTGGCTACTCAAAGGGTAGTAACATTAATTATTGCAATGTACATTGGTTAGAGTATATAGATTCAGTGACTGATCATGAATTAGTGAGTTATATACCCAGAGCACACTCAGACAAAATTTAGAGTATTGTTTATCAAATCCTAGCCGGCTTGGCCACAGATAGTGAGATTTACTATCGCGTGAGTAATAAAACTATTCTGACAAGCCCAAGACATGCAGCTAGGGATCTGGGGTATAATTATAATTGTTTTACGTAATCCATTTCATTTTCATTAGAAGATACTCTCTGTGAACAGTAGCTAGACAAGAAACAGCTGCGTGTTGTTGTGCAGTATAGTCCTCTCGTACATATTCTGAGGCATGCAAGTGATCGATGCCCAAACTTTCTTGACAGTTGCTTTTTGTTCCTTCCAAATGAAAAAAACTCAACCATTTGTTGAGGGAGTGTGTATCCTGATGTTTTTCAACTGAACACAATTCTGCTCTTGAATTGCTGTTCCTCCATTGTATCCAGCTATGAACTGTGTTCACTCCCCATTGTATTTGATTAACAGTGATTTTTTGGGACTTTTTTTGCTACATACCTCAATACCACCAGCAGAAAGAGGAGATTCATCATAATAATGATCATTGCTGTCATTTTACCCTTAATTTCTTCAATAGAGGAGGAAATGAGAAAAATTCTGAATGCTGTGTGGCAGTAGAGTTGATAAGACTGCACAACAGTTGATGGCAAAACTTGTCAAGCACATTTCAGTTGCAAACTGGAGCAAAAATGCCTTAGTGCTGAAGCATCCACTTTAAGCTTAAGAGAATACAAGTTGCACATTGAATATTGACGTTTTAGGTCCGTCTATTGCCATGGCTTTTTAACCCTTCTAGAACTATACTTATTGGTCCTTGAACTACAGGTTTGGAGGGAACTGTGTCAAACTAGGCTTTGATAGGATAATGAGGGAACTATGCTGTGTATCACTATTGATAAATGAACTGAATANACTTGAAGCTGGTGAAAATACACTCGAGGCTACTTCAGACGTGGTACGATTACGTACAGTGGATGCGTCAGTGCAGTAGCCCATGTCCAAGCTCCCACTGTCAGTGGGCTGGGCTTGGTGGAAGGAGGAGGTGGTGGAGTCAGGCAGACAGGACTCATCAGGGCTGGAAGAATTGGTTGCCACTGGCTGACTGGTGCTAAGACTGGCATCTGACGAAGACACGGACTTGCACGGTGATGGAGGGATGTCAGTAACGGTTTGGCTGTCTGGTGTTTCGATGGAATGGGGTGATGCTGAGGAGGAACTTGGACTTGGCTTGATTTGAATTGATGGCTCCTGTTTCATCTCCTCTAGTACTTCAACATCAGGTGACAATGGTTCAGTCTTGACTTGAGGCATCGCAGTGCTCTCTTCAAACGGATTCACAACTTTACCATCCTCTCTTGTTACCAGTGGGAAGGGATCGTGGCTCCTAGCATCCTCCTCTCGTATGCTAGACTCACCAGCTGTGATAGCAGCCTGTTTACTAGCGAGCTCCTTGTCTCCAACATCCTTGCTACAGTAGAGCAAACATAAACAAGTGAACAATGACATCATGCACATAAATACAAGAATTAAACACCACTAATACTAATTGTATTATAAGCAAAGTTGTGCTTCTCTGTCCCTGTACATGAAACTTAGCTAGCCCAATAACGAATTTGTTTGCTAGCTGATTGCAAAAAATGGTAGAAATTGGTAATGATCATCAGTGACATCACGTTGCGCAAATTGAATATATATGGGCATGAGCTTACGCTACAGAAAGCATGCAAAAAGCTGTGCATTTCATTGCCATGCCAGTAGTACAGATTACTGTGCGTGCATCAGATCGTGCACACTAAACATCAGTACACTTCATGAAACCTACTAGGTACGGTGCTAATAATAATAATTACAAGGAGTGTGGCTCGCTTCGCTCGCCACGCTCCTTGCTTATGTATGAAGTATACTGATGTTTACTACTAGATGCATACAAGCACAGGCATCTGCGTATAGCAATAACTGGGCAGTGAAAGGTAACCATGCATGCATTCAATGCTCCTCTTTGCAATTTGGCCAGCTCAGCAATTTATCTCACTACGTGACGTCACAAACGACCCTTTTCCAACTTCCACCATCAGCTGACAAAGAAACTCGTTATCTGGCTAGCTGTGTTTTGTGTACAACGACAGAGAAGCAGACTCCTAGAAGCGAAACTTTCTCCCCTCGTTACGCTTCTTTTGTGAAAGATTGGCTGCTCTATCACGCTTCTTTGTCGGATATGGATGCCACTGATTAGCCTTGTTAGCGATCTCAAAAACAGTCAGCCATATTTGTAGCGCCTGTGGTTCTATTCTAGGCTAGCACTATCTAAGCTAGCTGTCTAGGCACACTTTTTTGGCCTGCATTTTCCACACTCCAGAGAAAAGGTAGCATTTTAGCTGGAGGTCGCATCACTTCTGGTGAACTCTCATGACACACACACACACACGGACAGACACACCAAACTTTGCTTATAATATGATGCACTTTATACAGTGGAATGTTTCCTGTACGCAAAAAATGCTATATATGCTTTCAACTTTCAGACAGGCAGTGGTGCACATTTTGACAATTCAAAGTTAGAAGTTATTGCATGCAAATCTTGCACCAGTCCAATGAATATTTCCCAGTATATTTTCATTTATAGAGGAAGCAATATACAGACTAGTGTGTAGCTATGTCTGTATACAGGCTTTGTGTCCCACATGTGGAAAGTAACTAAGGTATAGCAGTGTGCATATACATGTAGGTAATCACAGCACATACTTGATCACGAAGTTCATACAAACGATGTAAGATGGTTTTCCAGTTCTGCTGTCATGCATGACAGTGGCTCTAGTCTGAAGCCAGAGGTATGTTCCATACTTGGTGAGCATTCTATAGTAGCCACTCAGGCCTTCTCCTCGAGTCATTACTGAGTGTGTGTGTGTGTGTGTGTGTGTGTGTGTGTGTGTGTGTGTGTGTGTGNGAAGCCCACAATCAGTACTGGCTGTACTGGTACAAAAGGGAACAATACTTTACCGGCACAGAGTTTTTCAAAAGATGATTCTTACGTGGGAAAGCAAAAGCCACCAATTCCTAGACCAAGAACAAAAACATCCGTGAAAGTATCAGTGGATGTTAGTTTATGGTCTGATGAACATTTGGAGAAGCCAATGAAACTAAGGAGCAAATCAGTTGGATTTTACACTGATGAAGATGGTGTTGGGGTGTCGGATGTGTAGGCATGTACTTTATCATTTAGCCTGTCTTTTGTCAACAGTCAATTGGTGTTTTTTTTAACTTATCTTATTATTGTTTTTGTTGTTTCAGTAGTAACCTGTTTACCACTACTTTACAAGGAGTGCCATTAGAAAATGCTCCAAACTACATGCATTATATACGCGAGATAATAATTCGCGGATAGACATGCAGCACTACTTACGTACAAGACGTAGAAATAGACTATATCAGCGCAGCAGAGTCAGCGCAGTCAACGTGACAGGATGTGCCATTTACCACAGTTATGTTGATCATATACATAATTTTTACTACACCATAAAAAGATCATATATTTCTCTGAAGTAGTGTACGTTCTGCCAGTGTGAATCTGTGAGCTGACAAAGTCATCCGTGGTTCTTGATAAAAAAACACAACAGACGAAATGGAAACTAAAAAGTGAGGCGTGGATACAGAAAATAAAAAATAGTTTCATAGTGTAGTACAGAATAATGAAATATACAATAATTCGGGTTATAAATGTACACTATTAGTATAATTGTGATGAATCATTTGTTATACATGTAGTATATGATTTATTGTTATGTATAGAACCAAAGAAAAAACAAGAGTGCTAGCTCACTCTCGACGGCAAAAAGAAAACGATACATTCATGGACATTGCTCAATCTCTACCAATTCAAGAGAATGCCAAAGAACTTGACAAGGCCTCAATACTTCGAGTAGCAATCCATTACTTGAAACTGCGAGGCCTACTTCAAGATAGTAATGATGAGATTGAGATCCCTCTGGACACTGAACAACTCACCAATGAACAGCTACCTCCACTCGACCAAAGCCCAGTAACTGTTGAGCCACAGCCTGAAACTCCTAATGGTAAATTCTCTTTTTTTTGGTACTAGTATGATGTGCACATTATAGTAGTGTACTGGTTTCCTATCCATACCCATGACTTTGGATTGTTGAGATCTGAACTTACTACTCTATAGGACAATTATTATTGCTAGTTCAGTGATATTAACTAATGATGTTTGTCAACTAATGAACATGTACAGGTAGATACAGTAAAACAGGGTTTTGTCTATTAAAGAGTGCCCATAATAACTTTCAAAGTTACTCAAAACAGAAAGAACAATCAAATTCTTGATAGTATGACACTCCACATAATTATATGACACTGTCACCTAACCATAAACTGAACAACCCAGTTCTATGCTTAAATGAAGAGTTCAAGACATTAGCCATGAGCACAGGTGCATGCCATACGCTCCCACTCCTGATTAGTAGACATTCTCTACATTATTTGCACAAAAAATTTGATTCATACTATCATTATGTTAGTCTTACTGTGGCCAATGTAGGGCAAAATGATTGTCACTGACGATTAACTCCCACCATGATCGAAATTAATTGTAGAATGCTCTAATGTTAGTCTCTAGACTGCTGTCTGTTTGCCCTCGATTGAACTCATAGGTACCTAGTAAATGAGGTCAGATACAGAACTACCCTAGATGGTAATCATTGTGTAAATACACAATGTTGATCTGCAACTATACCTTCTGACTTCACTACCTAAAAGAAGCCTTTTTTCCTTTTTTCAAGATCCAAAACACTGATGCATATATGGAGATAACATTACTTGGCACATAGAGTGATAAAACACATTTGTGGAGTTCACCTTAATGCACAAAGTTAAGAAAAATACCAAACTGATTATTGGTGAGGTATTGATCTTTCAAGTGATTAGAAAATGTTGCATCATGTTATGAAGTGGTTCTTCATGGAATTGTTTCCGTGGTTATATCATCCTGTTTCTCTTCTGTTTGCAGATGACCAGAATGGATGTGGTCTTGAAGACATCCTGCCAAACTACTCCAAAGACATCCTTCAAGTAAGTTTCTGGGTTTCACCTTTTAGTGATCTCAAGTTCATTGTCTGACACATACATTGCAGTACCCTTACTCTTTCAATCTCACCTAAGAATTATGACCCAATGATTCTTTGTAGAGACTGGAAGGCTTGTTGTTTGTGTTTGTGGTCAATATAGCTGCTTCAAGTGAATTAGAATTGTGAGCCAATGAGTGACACATCAATACTAATTCACTTAAAAAACTGACCACAAAAAACAGAATACCAAGCCTTTTAGTCTCTCTACAAACTTCCTTGTGGTTATAATTCTAGCAATTCCACATCCTGAATATTACTTGACCTTTGATATAAGTGGCTCTGAACAAACCACAAGTCAAAGTATAAGCGCAACACTGTTACCATCAATAGTATTAGAGTAACTGTTATTTTCCATCCATTGTCCATTATGAGTATGTGGTTGTGTTTATCATGAGAAAATTATCTATTAGGGTATTTTTTCAATTGTATAATAATTATGATCCATGAGTAATCTAATTATACTGCCATCAGTGACATAGTATATAGTACACTGTCTCTGTGTACTATATAGAGAGAGACAATATACTGATCAAGTCTCCACAACCAAGTGGCATAGTGTAACTACTAGAAAAGCTGGTGTTAAGTGTTGTTTCCGTCTGCTGTGCTCTTGTCAGTTACCATAGGAATGGTATAAGGTGTCTTTGCGTGTTGCGGTGTTACCCTCTGCCTTGACACAAACATGTCTATAATGTTAAATCTAAGGCTGCCTTGTAACAGTTGTGGTCAATTATATATGATCTGTTGTGTGTATTCTTGCAGGCCTTGGATGGATTCATCCTAGTGTTGTCTAGGGATTGTCGAATTCTTTTTGTGTCCGATACCATTGCCAATTACCTGGGATTGAGACAAGTAAGTCGGTTAAAGACGTGTACCCAACAAGTAGAATATTCTTAAACTCTTTAAAATATAGTCATTTATAATAATTTAGAATTGTAAGCTGTATACATGGGTATGTATAAATTTTACGGATCCACGTCAATTTAGAAACTGTACTGTGTGGGTGTTGTCCTGACAACTATAGTACTTGTGTACTTTTTAGATGCTTTCCCAGTAAGATTGTAAACAGAAGCCATCACTGTGTTCATAGTTTTTGTCTTAGTGGTTGTTCCTGTGAGGTAGCTACCACTATACAATGTACCAAGTGTGGAACACAGTCTTTTAGTTTTTATTTTGTCTTTGAATTTCATATGTGACATAATTTGTTCTAGTTGTGTTATTTACGTGCTGCCCACTCTTTTCACTGACCTGTTCATGACTAACACTCCCGCAGAATGCCATGTGACTATACATGATAAAGGAAATATTTGAACATGGACTGTTAATCAACGGGAAATTTAAATAAATTTGATATTTACAAATTCACATGTGACTTCCTGTGGGCATTCTTGCCATTATACACTTAGCAAACAATTGCTGTGTAACTCGATCTATTTTAAGCAATAGCTCTAAATATATCCATCTTCAGTCAATTCAGGAAAGACTGTGATTATCATGAATCTTGCATATTATTATCAGAACAAAACATTATTGTTAATGGTACAATTAACTCTCTAGGTCTATCCATGAACACAGGGTTAGTACTTGATTTGAAGTGAAGGGGTTTTCATAAAATTGTCTTATAGTGAATGAACTCCCTGTGGTCTAACCCAGCTAATCAAACTGGTTTTACTGAGGTAGTATTATTAATAGGCTGTAAATGCACCATGCACATCGGGGTGCGTAAAATCTCATGTAGTAGGCCTCACTGAGCATCGTCTCCCTGAAAATTAGTTGCATGAAAGTGATGCTAGTAAACATATTGAACATACAGGGGTAAAATTTTGGGTGATACGTACACAAATTTTCATACTTCTATTGAATGTACACGTACGTATGACTTTGTGTGTGTGTCATTTATCTATAGGTCGATGTGATTGGTGTGCATGTCCAAGACATCATACATCCACAGGATTGCTCTGAAGTAGCAGCTATATTTCAAACACAGGGAAATGACGTTGATCAAGGTATGTGCAATTACTAGCTATTTACCATACTTATGTACATGTTAAGGGGTTATGTAAGTATGTTACGTGATATGGTTGTACATTGCAGTGTTTGACATGAAGGATCCAATGCGAAGAAAGTTTGTTGTTCGTATGCGATGTGCTTTTACACCAAGCGTGAGGTCCATTACTAGGTGTTCCAACTTCAAGGTAATTAACGTAGAGTACTTGGTAGACACTACATATAAGTGTTCATAATAGATTTATAAACTTGCTATTATAATACATGTAATAGTATTGCATGTAACCACACTTTTTTATAATTATGCTCATCACCCAATGTTAGAGAGTGCCCCTTTTTCCCTTCTGTGTTGTATTGTCTGAGAGGGGGAGGCTGAGAATGAGGCTAACTTGGTTGATACTGTAGTACTCTAGAGTCAGTCACTTCTCCTTTTAGCCTTATTAGGATTCGCCAGTGTTTGTAAACCACTCTTGTCCAAAAGTGAGAGTTGTTTGTGGGAGTAACGTAGCTCTTAAAGGTTTCTAACCATACTCTGTATGCCAACATGGTATTGCTCTCCCTACAGCCCATATACTGCTCCTGTTTTCTCAAGTTTGCAAAGAGTGGGCCAAAGAGAGGACAGTTTGTAGGAGTAGTGGCATTGTGCAAACTAGCATCCATTACAAAACTGAAGGAAATGGTTGTTGGTACATTCTTCAAAACTAAGCATTCCCTGGACCTCAGCTACACTGGTATTGATACAAGGTGGGTCTCACATTGATTCACTGATAACCATAGTGAAACTGTTTGATATCTGCATGCATGCATGTGGTATAAATGGCTTCAATGTGTGTATTGTAAACTAGCTTGCATGTGTACTGTGCGAGTGACCATTAGAAATGGAGAGTACATGTTGTAAGTCTAGTATTAGGTCATGCTTCCTTTCTCATGCACTTTCCCTGTACACCATAATTTTATGTCAACAGAGTTTCATAGTAAATATTGTTCATGTACTACAGAATTCGCTGGATTCTTGGTTATGATCCATCTGAAATGGTAGGGCTCAAAGCCTATCAATATTTTCATCCTCAAGATCTCACAGCTACATCTAGCTGTCATATGAACCGTAAGTTCACCTGCATGTAAACATTGTATAATAAACACTAAGTCTTGTTAATAGTTGTTTGATTAGGAGAGAATTAAATTTTTATACCTTAGCCAGACTAAATTCTTCATGTTAAATATAAATTTCATACTTTATGTACATTTCTGTGGTTAGACAATCAATTAGCTAGGTGTAATCTTAAGGTTTGAGTAGTCTCAAGCACAAAATTAGAATTATAAAATCAGATTTCTAATCAATAATAATTATACATCTAATTTCCTTCAGTACCATCACTATAGGCTAATTAGTGGTATGAGATGGCTAACCAGTAGCAAAGAAAGTTGGCCAGTTGTTACTTCCTTGCTAGACACACTGACCCAATACCAGCTATAGGGCAGGTCAGCTAGCTTGTAATGTAGATACAGTCTGCACTGTAACTTTTGTGGTCCTGTGTCAGAGGTTGCCTGGCTTCATGTCAATTAGCCATGAGTGTCAATATTGATATAATTATTGTAGATCATACCCTAGCTCTTACAGTCTAGATCTGATCCATCCAGTAGCATGATGGTGCACCTAGATGTATGGTGAAATAGAAACATGTACTGTATAAATTAATTGTCTTGCTATTATTGTATAGTTTTTTTTGTAACAAAAAGTATGCATTGCACCAACAGCCAAACTTTCATGCAACAGGTAGCTCCAGTTTGTATCCAGCTAATAACATCAACATTCACAGTGACTCCTAGCTATAAGCATATTTTTGACCCTTCACACTGTTAAGCAGGGTTACATTTTAATCATCGATAGCTGTTGGTCTTCTTTGCTAGTATATATATCATGGTGTATGTACTGTATGCAGCTAGCTGTTTGTTGGGCCAACAAATTAACAATTAGTAAGAAATTAACATTCTGCTTGGAAGTACACAAGTTTGTATGACAGATGTCCATAGTAAACACCTCACTCCTACCTACTGTTCTGAAGCATGTGATTATGATCAGACCAAACAATAATATTGTTTTGGTTTAGTTTCCCTGGTCAGAAGGACAACATTATGTCTCCATTGTATATGCCTTGTACAGTCAGCACATTGTACCACTGGAATTGTCCACACTATTGTGGTTACTCCATTCTAACTATTGTTTTCTATAGCCTCTTTCTGTAAGCTAGGTTGGTAGTGCTGATGATGTTATTAAATCAAGAATCGTTTCATTATTATATTTCAGTTTTGTCAAGAGGCCATTCTCACAGTCCTTGCTATCGATTTCTGTCTCAGTGGGGAGACTGGATGTGGGTGAGGTCGAAGAGCCACATGGTCTTTAACAAGAGAACTCAACTTCCTGAGGGTATTGTGATTTACACTTGGATTGTCAGGTAAAACCCTCATCTATTGGATTCCAGTGCATGTGTTACATGTAATGATCATCCTGTTAATTCTGCCTTTTGCCAATTTAGTTCACAATTGTCTGAGCAGACATTGAGTGTTTCTTTACATTTGGAATTGATAAGACTTTATGTACATATTTCTTTAGGCTTGAAGAAGAAGATGAGAGAATGTTGGCAATTAAAGCCGGTGAATCAGGAGAAGACAAGCTCAAGAAGTATGACGAATTTGCCTCAGAAGTTTCATCTGAAAATGGAAGCCTGGACATCAATGCCCTCGCTGATCCCAGTGCAGCACCAGGAGAAGGATTGAACAAGACAACTCCTCTACCAATCAAAACAGTCTCTCAGCTCTCATCAAAGCCCGACTGTGACACCTCTGAATCAACATCTGTTCAACTTGTGCCGCTATCATTTTCAGGCTCAAACCAACCAACTCAGGAGATTTGCAGCCCACCTCAATGTAGTGCTTCCATGTCTCCTAACTCAACCATTTCTGATTGCCCTCCAAATGTGGTAAGTACAAAAATTATTNTTTCTTGGGTTATGGGGGGGGGGTGGTGAAACTACAGATTATTGTCATCAAATTTGAACAATACTTATCACGTTTTCTTCTTATTTATTTTAGAATCCTTTCACTGGTGGTGAAAGTCATTACTCACCAAAGTCACAACCCATAGCGCACGGAGCTGAAGTCATTGATCAAGGAACGTTGCCTAGCAATCCTCAGCAAACACCTTCGTTTATACCTAGCCCACCATACACCCCCTACAACAACAGTCCCTTGGCACAGTATGATCCCAACCTACCGCCAGCCGACTTCAACAAGTCTCAAGGTGCCTACTCTGCTCCATTCACTACTAGTGGGTTCCCAATGCACCCAGCTGGATTGATGACAGATATGTTTCAGCTGAGAGATTCACAGAGCCCTTCTGATTCAGGCACTGACAGTGGCTACTTCAGCTCCAATTCTCCACCATACTCCACCGCAACAATCCCCAACTCACTGCAGATTTCAAAAGGTTCCCCTACTGAATTCCCAACTCATAGCTCAAACCCTGTCCTGCCAGAAATGAGCACAGCCATCCCTCATAGCATTATTACAAACACCCCCAGCCCACCAGAAATGCAGTTCTCACAGGGTCCACTATCGTACCAGCCAGACACGTTTGGCGCCCAGCTACAACACAACATTGGAGTGGAAAGTTACATCATATCACAATCGATGGACCATACACATCAGAAACAGAGGCAAACAGTTAACAATGGAGTTCGTGCTACGTATGCAGGTGAAATGCCACATTCACATGTTTCTGGCCATCAGAATAGACGATGCCATCAGAAAGAGAAGGATCCATCAGAGAGTATATCCCAGTGGTCCCAGTGGCTCAAAGGGAGTGCACCCGCTCCTGTCTACTGAGAACTGTATCTTTTCAATGCCTAATTTTATACTAATCTGATTGTTTTTTGCTCAGTACAATAACTACACAGTACGTATCATTTTTTTGAAACTTAAACCTATATCCATGCATGCGCAGAATGCACTCTTTCACATCACAAGTACTATGCAAACACAACATATGCTTTTGTATTATTATGGTAAATGTATTATAATGATAATAAATGAAAAAATTAATACAATTATATATTGAATTGTATTAGACTAAGTTCACAATAATAATTATAATTATTATCATTTAATTAATTATAAGCAGCGCATGCATGTATGCATGTCTGGCATGCCTATAGCTGCATGCAAATTAACCATTGTATATAACCCATGCACGTACCATATATATATTAACGTGGAAGGACCTAAACTCTTTAAAAATCCATCATTTTAATAATTATTACAGCAAATCATTGCATGATAAAACAATAACAGAATATTATAGTCATGCATGCATTATCATGCAAACACTGTAGAACAAAACAGTTCCAAAAATTTGCGATTTGTTTTTCTGAGCTTGAGGCTGTGCTGTGCTTTTAGTTTTAACCATTCCTCATTCATGTGTCTACACATGATAATTCAATCTTTATCAAGAGCTTAATGAAAGTATATACACATTATCATACAATAATATTTATTATAATAATCACATAATACAACATCATTGTTAAAACTGAAATAAAAATACTCTGCTCCTAAACAGGTCAAGTAAAAAATAATTAACAACAAGAGTTACTGCCTCTCTTTAGTCAAGGTTGTTGCCAGAAATACTTGGTGATTTTACAGTAACAGGTTTGGTAGATCGTAGTTCATTTCTGTATCAGCAAGAAAATCATGGTGTAACGGTATCTGCCAACTCATCATCAGATGAAGAGCACATCATGAAATGTCACGTGTGAACAAATACAATAATGTCATACATTTTTTGCCGTAAATAAAATGGTAGAAAGTCCAAAGTGAGATTTTCCCTGATAACAGCCATCATGGCTAACTGCTGCAACGAGGGAACTGCAAAATACAAAACAAACATTACACAAACAGGTGTATTCTGCTTATAGGCATACAACCGCTTGAATTATTATGCTCTAATTCGGTCTATCTTCTCCAGCAGCTAACACTAACAATGTAAGTTAACACTATGGAAACATCAACCCTTGGCCTGACTTGCTGCAATTTGGCTAATAGGGCTACTGCTTTTGAGATTTGAGATTACACTAATGGTCATGGCCACCTAGTCACAACTGCTAAATTTGCAGTATCATGTACCATATAGGCATATATATCATTTCTCAGAAACTATAATACTATAGTTTTTTATCGATAATACACATTGATATTTAGATGATTTCAATTACGAATTACTATATACACAGGTATCTTAACTTTGACAACAAGAGCTGTTGTTCTGGAGATACTAGCAAAACATTATCATTCCAGAGATATAACTACCGTATAGCCGGAAATATTGACGGTCAAAAAATTTGACGGTTTGCTCCGCTAAATTTGACGATTTGCGCGTGCGCACAATACATTCATATACGGCGCCCAAAATATTGGCGGATTTAAATTTGACGATTTGGACTTTGACCGTCAAACCGTCAAATTAAAATCCCCGTCAATATTTCCGGCTATACGGTATCAACAGGCTGTCAAGCTACTGAGTCTGGTTGTGACCAACCAGTACAGCATCTATAGTTACAAGTGACGAAAACTATCTATAAGCGCTAGCGTTACGTTCATACTCACTATATAAACAAACAAGTGAGGCAGCGGGGCCAAGCTAGTAGAGACATGAGTGGCCAGCAACAAAAATATGCAAATGTAGATAGTTGCAAAACAAGCACAGCAGTTATGTCAGATCATAGTATTATCTATTCTAAATAATGCACACCACACACGGCCAAGCCCACAGAAAGGCATAAAAGCCTCAAACCTCAACAATAAATGCATTACTATGTTACAAGTTGATTCAATCAGATTTCAAGAATTCCGAATGGGACAAACATACAGATACAGTACCATAACTCTCTACCTAATTCAGATATAGAAAAATTAGCAATGATGCTGAAACTTGATAATCAACACAAATTTCTCATTTCTCAAGTACTAAAACCAAAGGCCCGTGGGAATTCCAGTAATTAGAACACAGCATGGAAAGTTTGCTAAAGGCAAGTACTTACGCAAATGAAGAATAAACATGTCATTATGGTCCTGAAGTATCTCCTTTCGTTTTCCTTCTCTCTCAACTACTTTGGGACTTGTCCCACCACACAACAGGAGGTCAGAACCAACCAGAGCATACCCAACTCTTCTTCGTGGACAAGGTGAAATACCAAACGGCTGGATTTCAGTGATTTGCCAGGTGTCTGCATATTGCATAGACAGCAATAGTCATGCACGCACACATGCATGCAGGTAGATTAAATTGTGAAGCACACCTGTATTGACAGTGAACAAGTCAGCGAAGTGGAGCTTCTCTACAGCATTGTATCCAGCAAAGTATAGGATAGAATTGCCTACTGCAACAGCACAGTGACTACGCCTTCCTTGGGGACTGTAGCCAGTCACAACTTGTTTTCTCCACCGAAGCAAGTCTATACAAATAATACGTCACTTTACATAGTACAGGACTAGATTCTACAGTCAAATACAACACAACACACAGCACACTAAAAACCAGAAGCTTATTACAATTCTAAAGTAGAATTTGTTTTTTTTTTCATGACCACAAAACTCAATTTATATATATATATATATGACAGAAAATTTATAAAATTAATATAATTATAATTAATAACACTAATAATAGCTAATCTTAAGTGCTTTACATTTTATCACATAGACCTCATGAGCAACGATATGTACATTATTGTTCAATCTTACCAAAGTTATAGGTATAGAATCCATCATCATAAACATCATTGGCCGTGAAATAAGGATGAAATATATCACCTGATGAACAGAAGCCACAAAACAGGTCACACTCACTCGAGACATGTATACAGTTGCCAAATAACTTACTTCTCCCTCCAAACACAACAAGCTTGTTGTTAACAGCTGTAGCAGTATGAAAGTCCCTTTCTGGCACTCTGTGACCCTTATTAGGTAGTCTTCGCCACATGTGAGATTCCATGTTGAAGCAAAAAGTTTCACCACTAAACTTTATTTCCTAGAGAATAATGTGTTCTGTATGAATCTTGTACTCTACTGCAAGTAAAAAGTATTGCAAAGCCATGCCATTCAATGCTGCCAAGAGAGTGCTAGTAGTTCTAGTGTTGGTACGTATAATTGAAACAACCCCATTATGAGGCCTACTACTACATGCTAATTATTTATGTTGATGTTGACACAATTTAATAAAGGTGTTCCATAAAGAATTATTTAACATAACAAATCAATTATTGAGGTTTAGAGCAAAAAGCACTCAACTCTGAGTCTCATGTACACACAAACTATGAAACTCATGAAGACTACTACAGCTAGGCATATCTCAAACCATCATGAGCTCCACATACACCCCACAAACATGACTATAAAAGCAAACAAAACTGAGACTATCACATCACCATGACTTACATCAGCAGCATAGCCTCCATGAATGATAAGGTCCTCATTGATAGAGGTGCAGGCATGGCCATCTCTGCAGGAAGGGCCCTCACCATTGTACTTGATCTTGATCCAGATATTGTGGGCTACAGGAGTAGACAGCAATAACAGAATCATATGATAATGTGTATCTGTATCTCACGATGCATGCATCAATTGCAGATGCGTGTACTAGTAAAACAAACAACACCAAAAAAACTGTCTAAATTATGGTATAGTGTTGTGAGTGGATGTAGTACGACATTCACATTTACGTTTCAGAGAATTTTCACACAGGAAACATGATCAGTGAAACACATACTGTAAACGTGGAAATATTGGCGGACATTTAATTTGCAGATTTTGCTCAGGCCGCTTCCCACAAAAATATTGGCGGTTTTCTTGTATTGCACAATGTATTGCAATAGAGTGAAAAACAGTTTAAACAGATTTAATTTGGGGGTTTTTGCGCTGATCACCAAACCGCCAAATTTAATGTACCGCCAATATTTCCACGTTTACGGTACATTATTATAGCTAAGGCAGTAGGCACGGAAGACCATTGTTACTAGGCCCTATTTACCATAAGTGCATGTACAATGAAGGCACCGCTGGTGCACAAGCCTCGGCACACTTAGCTAGCTAGTGCACTTATACGCATATGCAATGAAAAAGAGTGTATGATCATAGATTAATAAGTACTCAGCCTCAACATAGATTGGACATGAGTCTCTCAGTACTGGAGTGAGTCACTGGCCTGATCAGCTGATGGAGCTAGGCTAATGTCCAGCCACAGACAGACTGAAAATCTATACTATCATCATGTTAATACATCTACTTACATAGAAAGCAGGCCAGCCCCTGTCTGTCTTTCCAAGGAACACTGACTAACAGCAGCAGCAGCATAGAGCAGCATCATGCAGTAACAGCATCACTGAATTTAACACAAATTCTAAATAACGCACACTAAATCAATAGGCGTGGCCTCGAAGCTAAGCGCTAAAAAGAGCACAAAAGCCTCAAATCTCAGCAACAACAGCGTTTTGGGCAGCAAAAAATGTAATTTTACAAGATCATTCAGATTAATGAACGTAAGTGCCATCAATTTTATCGCTAGAGCTGCCTTTCTTGAGATTTTGATGGGACAGACAGACAAACAGACGGACAAAACGACTACCAAATCCTCTGCACATGCTACGCACATGCCGAGGCTTAATAAGAATGTATCAAGCATCAAACAGCCAGCACCAAGAAGTGGTCCGCTTTCTCTGTGGACAGCTGCTTGAATCTAATCTTTGGAGGCACATATTCTTTTGTAACTCTAATCAGGAGGTACACTGTAGGACTTCTACTGGTAAACTACAGACTTATAATATCATAGGTGCATGTCTAAAAACAACCTGTGCATGGCCCTCATCAATTACAAAATACCACGGATCGGGAAATTTAGTTGCCAAAAAATCATCATCAACAACCTACACTTACCAATGAAACTTAAAAAATGGCAAAAATTCATTTTGTACAGTGATTTTTACTGAGCCATCCGCAACAACAAAAATTAAATGATTCAAAATTTAATACGCATAATATATTCCCGATCTATGGTAATTACAAAAAGGTTTTATAGCTAGACATATGTTTATGTACCTGAATCATAGCACTCCACCTCACTGAATGAGCCATCATCATCGTTCCTACCACCATACATGTACACCCTTCCTTTGTAGGAGTGCACAGTATGGCCATATCGACAACCAGGCACAGCTGCTCTACGATGAGGTTCAACATTGAAATACTTCTCCACTGGAGGTGGTTCGAGTCTTGACCATGTACTAGTTTCTACATGCACATAATAATAAGTATATAATTATATATGCAGTTTTATAAATAACTATCATGAGATGCCACAAATTTGGAGTCAAACATTGTTTAAAATTTGCTACTCTCTCACAAACTAACTACTGGACTAGAGATTTGATTGCAAGTACTACAATAATAAGTGCACGTTAGCCTTTACAATCTAATGCATGGTAACTTCTTGCCATACATCCGATATTATCATCTATACATGTATAGGTGTGTAGTCTTCCTCTCAGGCTCTACTAGTGCTCTCTGAACTTTTTACGAAAAAAAAAGTCAAGGTGGCTGATACCATAATTATAGGCATTTGCTGAGGGAAGCGAACAGAATTGCCATCAATATGTTTTTGCAAATTTAATTTTCACGGATCGTCTTCCTTGCCATTGTAATAGGACATACTACACAGCATAATTTATTATTATATTTTCAAGGATCATCATCAAAGCTGCAGAAATTGCTCCCCATGATAAAGTGCCCTGTACAGTACATGTGGACAAACATTCTAACACAGTAGGTGCTACTTGATTCTCACCAATATCACAGCGATGCACATCGATGGGAGCACTGTGGAAATGGGGACCACCACTTGTATCAGCCTCAAACATTGTTCTCTCGTCGTCATCAGCATGATAACCTCCAAAGGAATATGCATACCAGTCACCATTGGGGTTCCTGAAGGGAAGACACCACATGTAGGATTGGTAGGCTGAGCATAAAAATATACCACATTGAAATGACTCTGAATTTCCTAATGTAAGACCTACAGTATGGTGTAGTCGTAGGGTCTGCAGTGATAGACATTCAAAGGGAGAGTCTGGCTAGCAAGACTCACTCACCCACGTTAATAGGATGCACTTGATAGCATGAATTATGTAGAACTTTTCAAATATTAGCTATATTGATTCATAAAACTTAGAAGAAGAAATTAAACCAAATGCATCTCTTATGCTTTCAACAGATATACTAGTAGTACACATATTACATGATGTGCCTTACGCAGTGTTATTAGTGAGAGCACAGCTAGTCATGAACTGTAAAGCTCCTCTTGCAAGCCATGCGTCATGCAGGGCACACGAGCTCAGTCAGAACAAGCTATGCAAATACATTTAGCTTATAGCTAGGCTGTTTAGCAAGCTAGGCCTAGCTACTACAAAAGAATTCAAAACTCCACCAGATCACAGAGACTCAACCCTGCACTTCAGATCTCATGCGTGTCATATTGCTGACATATGACTAATCTGGCACAGTGCAGTCCAGAGTACAAGTGCAAGATTATTCTCAGAAGTTGATTGAGAAAGTTTACGATCTCAAGATTGAAGCGATGGCAAAAAGAATCAACGAAAGATCGTAGAGTCTTCATAAGCACGAATTTTCACCACTCGCAAACATTTTTTAACAGCAAAAATTTCCCGATCTACAGTAGTCCACTAGTTGGAAAGCACTCTGTCCACATTCACTTGTTTTGTTTTTTAACAACAAAAGAGTTAATGTCAAGAAGAGAAAGAAGTAAAATGTAATCATGGCCTACGAATACTGAACATTGAATATCTCAAGAGCAACTACCACACATGGCTAGCTACCAGAGGAGGTACGACATGAGGGCGCTTTTGCTAAGCTGGCAAGTGAGTTAATTACATTCCAAATCATGTGACTACAACACCTCACAATGAGAGTTGATCACGTGCACATGCATGGTTGCCAGCTCAGCAAAAGCACAATCGTATCGAACCTCCTCTGGCTAGCTACAGGCTAAGAAGGTAGAGATGAGAACACATTGGAGGGGCTTACCAAGAGATGTGTTAATATTAATCCTTCCACGTATTAGGATGCATGATCAAGGTTTCATATACATGTAGGGATGCATGGTGTGCAATAGGTTGAAGCTAACCATTTGAATACATGCAACATCATAGAACTAGGAAACTGGCTAGAAATACCCCCAAATAATGGGCCATTCCTAACACACTTTATGTCTACAGCAGGGAAAAAGTACGGTGCTATTTTTATTGCATCAGCTCTATACTAGCTAGTCTGCACATGCTTCCATAGTTTAATGCATGTACACAATTACTTATCGTTTTAATAATAAAGCTAGACACCCAGGGTGACTGATCTCACAGTGACAGTCTATAATATGGGCACTTGCGTATCAATGGACCAACCTTGGCACATCACCTTACACTATCAGTGAAAGGTCAAAAGGGAGAGCATGGGTAGAGGCTAATAAACCATAACCTACAGCTGGCAAAGTGATGTGTACACTGAGCTCATAATTTTTGTACCTTTGAGCAGCTACAGCGTGATTTACTCGGTTTGGAAAACCACTTTCCTCAATATAAGTCCAAAAATGCTTCCGTACACACTTGTTTACACTGTCTCCATTATTGGACTCTTTTCTACGCTTTTTGGGTTCCGACATAAAATTATGACTCCATCCAAACGTACTGAGGTGAGAACCGAGAGACACTCCATCGTCTTCTGAATCTTCTGACTCATCAGGTGTCTTATCCACATTTGTATCCAGACTCAGCTCACTAGGATCCGCCATTGCACCACCATACACGTCTAGGTGATGGTTTACCTTTGACCTTTGACCGTTGACCGTTGACCGTTGACCTTTGTTTTAATATGTCCTGGTGCATGCTCATTTGCTAACTTGAGTTCTAACTAACATTGAGGTAGGTTAATATATTTACAGTCTTATTGAATATTTGCTTAGTTATTATTATTACATTAATTTCATAGTATATACAGGGTTTGGGCATGCTAATTGTAGTAGTAAAGGTAAAAACTCTTGTTTATCGCACATTACATTTGCCTACATGTGTGTGTGTGTGTGTNGTGTGTGTGTGTGTGTGTGCGTATACGTGTGTCTTTCTCTTTCTTCCAGGAAGGTTAGCCTGGAGACGAGGGTACTATAACTCTATAAATGTTTTTCTTACAGTGGGGACATCCACCATCACCCAGGAGATTATCTCTTCACTGCTCTCGATGACGTCAAACCATTGGTGACTGAGAGTGAACAGTTTTCTTTCCTTTCAGAATCATCATCAGCCTCTGCTTGTTATCACAGACATTCTTTGACTCCACCAAGAGACCACACATGTGTCACAGTACCCACTGACCACCAGTAGTGGTAGAGGTAAAAACTCCGTTTATCGCACATTACATTTGCCTACATGTGTTGTGTGTGGTGATTCCATAATATAATGCCCACCAAGTTTTCCCACTATATACTCTAAAATGTGAAAGTCTGCACAGATATACAATGTATTTGTGTAGGCATCATGGATACTAGTGTGTCTGGGTCATGTGACAATGATGTCATGCCACCACCTCCAAAGGTCCCTCGACTACAAAAAGGTATAGTTGTAGTGGGGGCAGCTAACATAATGGAAGGTTTCATCGGAATCATTTCATCCAGGGCCAGCTTACGGATCAGACGTCATTACTTCCTCTGCTAGTGTCTCTGATTTGCCTCACTCTCTGCTTCATTCCATGTCAAGTCCTTCTCTATCCCAGCCAGAGGGAATCTCAAGGACTTCACATCTTAACCCTGTAAGCGTAAGCTAGTTGTACTATTAATTGTTGTTAGTTACCATGTTAACTTTGTCTACTTACAGGTTGATAGCATCACTGCCAGTCCTTCTGCTGATAATATGAGCATGGAAACCGAACCTGGACTGTCCCATCATCCCCCCTCACTGGGCCATTCCCAGGAAGGGTCCCTCTCACCATCACCATCTCCTTCTAACCACCGTAGTCCAGCCCCTCAGAGCAGCCAGCTTGAGATAGGGCAATCAGTGTTACTTCTTTGTAAAACTGCAACATCTTCTGATGTCCAGCCATCAGAGAATTTGAAACTACTTTTAGACGACCTCTTGAAAAAAAAAGATTTGTTATTCTGTCTTCAATATGCCTATGAAACTAAGAATGACCTAGCTTGTAGCCACATTGTGACATCCCTAGATGGGAAGCTGTCTTTAAGTGGTACATTGAATCCAACTGATGCAACTGCTCTTGGGTATGTGCTATCCACAGCTGACCAATCATCAACACCTTGTAGTGAATTGTCTTTAACATCTTGTCGTTTTGGAGCTGAGAGTATGGATGCCTTGGTGAGGGCAACTGGAGAGGAAATACAACACTTGGAAATGATTAGGTAAAAAGTTGACAAATAATTGTGAACAAAAACTTATAAATACTTCATGAATAATATATGCTCTCTTATTCACTGTAGTTTCCATCGCACTGAGATCAATACTAATATGGCTGAAGGTTTAGCCAACTTCCTGAAGAAACTGAAAACTGCCAAAATAGTAGAGTCAGTTTATATTGATGTAACAAGCATGTATATACACATTCAAGTAACTGTCGTCTCCATTCATTCATATGCAGTTTCTCTCATTGCAAGTTAAGAAAGAGCATACTCTCTGAGTTGCAGTCCAAGTCAGCCATTCCATCTACTGTCACTACTTTAAAGTGAAGAAAAAAGAAAATTCTGTTTTGATCCTGATAAATTAATTGTGATTACTTAATTGTCTTACTTATAGTTTAGGAGATAATTCAAGCTTAGGTGCCAAGTCCATATCTGTGATACAGAGCATTAAAGATGGTCTTCCCAATCTCAATAGACTAGAGTAAGACTGTTATAGACTCTTTCATCTCCCATATGCAGTGTATGTACATGACATCATATTAATAGTTATTGGTCTGTTCATTAGAATTCCTTGGACCGACTTGCAGTCAAATATTGATAAACTTAAAATCTTTAAACTGTTACATGGTGTGGACACAAGTTTTTGGTCTGGACTGACTACAATAGAGTAAGTGGTTGTGGTTGTGTATATACTGATGTGAATGATAATTCTGAATTTTATCTTGTAAAAATTAATACCGTAAACGTGGAAATATTGGCGGGCATTTAATTTGGCGATTTTGCTCAGACTACCACAAAAATATTGGCGGTTTTAAATTTGGCATTTTCCTCCCTTGCACAACGTATTGCAATAGAGCAAAAAACAGCTTACACGCACTTAATTCGGCGGTTTTTGTGCTGACTGCCAAACCGCCAAATTTAATGTACCGCCAATATTTCCACATTTACTGTAATACAATGCTTTTACTCATTCTCCTAATTACATACACATTTTAGTCTTAGCTGGAAAATGATTGATGCTACTGATGCTCAATTTGTAGCAAAAGGTCTTTCTCAGTGTACCAACCTGCAGACACTGGAGTGAGTTTACCACGATATTATAACCAGAGTATATTAAAGAATATCTCATGCCATACAGCATTTCATACTGCCAGTTGGAAGACCCCACCCTCTCTCTGTTACTACCAGGCATTCCAACCACTGTGACTACACTAAAGTAAATCTGAGTTGGAAAAAACTAAGTATTGTGGTGTAGAGAGAGAGAGAGAGAGAGAGAGAGAGAGAGAGAGAGAGAGAGAGAGAGAGAGAGAGAGAGAGAGAGAGAGACAGAGACAGACTCCATATTGTGTATATAGTCTCATGCCCAAACCTCTCCTCTCTCCTGTATTCTGGACTCTGACTCTGACTCAGCAGAAGCAAAAGGAGAGTGTCAATTTTTCCATGCTGAGTCTTGAATTCTCACATGTGAAGAACTGCAATCTGATTGGCCCTCTTCTTTCCTGACTAACCTATAACCTGCAGTTAGAAAGTCACACGGAACATGCTTCTACAATCTGATTGGAATGCTAAAATTCCTTTCCCTGAAGCAAGAAATCTGCCGCATTTCACAAGACCCCTTTTTGTCATGTAGGAGGGAGGGCCAGTGGGGTCTGGGCACGAGACTATGCATACATAGTTAAGTATAGATCACTATTTAAGAAAGCTAACCTTCTACCTGGTCACTAGCTCTCTCTCTGTATTACATGGCCTGCATGTGATGAGGCTGCATACATGTACGGTATGCTGACTGTATGCAGTTTCATTCGATTGTCGCTTTATGTCTGTTTATATACAGCCTACAGAACAACAATGTTGGTGATGGTGGTGCTCAATCTCTTGCAGAAGGCCTTTCTCACTGTACCAACCTGCAGACACTAAGGTGAATTAACGAAATTACAGTCTGCTGAATGTAATAAGTGTTCTCATGCCATACAGCCTCTCAGACTGCCAGTTGGAAGACACCACCCTCTCTCTTTTGCAGCCAGCCATTCCAACCACTGTGACTAGTTTGATGTGAGTCTTAGTTTAGAGAGTGTACTGTGAAAGATAATTTAGTCATGTAAGGTTGTTACAGTGAAGGACATTGTATCAGCAACACAATTCCATCTATATGTAATTGTGCAATTTACTTGCAAAATTTGAAATCAGTTTTACAATAGTGAACTGTACTAGTTAGATAGACAATTTAAATCTGTATGTATTATACTAGAAGTGAATCAAGAGTACCAAAATTATTGTTCTGATTTGCTATAAATATTCAGTTTAGGAGGAAGTCAAAAGGTGACTCAGAAGTGTCTCTCTGTGATACAGAAAATAAAAGATAGTCTTCCAAATCTACGAACTTTCATGTAAGACTATAAATCAAGATTGAGTTTAGTCTGTAATTCACAGAATATTATACACTTGCTCATAGACTGCCTTGGGAACCTTATAGTTCGACTGTAAAAAGTGTTGGGCAATTCAAAATGTTACTAGCTCTAAAGGAAACGGAGCTGCTGCCAGACTTTAAATTGGAGGATGTGAGGGAAATATTGTAAGTCACAGTGTCAAGGGATAGTGAGTCACGCACACTCTGCAAATGGTTCCGTTTATGACTGGGACTACCCCTTGAATGTTGAAACAATGAATATAAGCATGTTGTAAGTAGTGAGGTTGTGCTGTTATACGGATATAGAACTTTGCCATTGAACATCTGTTTTACTGATAACTATTAATAAGGCAGTAATTATTTATACAATGATCAGAGTCAAAAGATTGGATTTGTACATGTGTTCTGTTCCACTTGCAGAATAATTGTAATGTATACCTCACAATTTCCTTTTCTATATAATATGGGTACAGACTCTGTTACCTGTTGCTTAACCACATGTATATGCAGCATATGCTCCAATATTGGTGCTGATGGTGCTCAATCCCTAGCAGAAGGTCTTTCTCATTGTCCTAACCTGCAGAGACTGGAGTAAGTTGGTACAATGAAATTCTAATCTCAGTGATACCATGTGATCAGTCACTTGAATGATTTAGCCTGTCTATGTTGTTGTTAGCTTTGTTCTACTCTCTCTATCACGTAATTATACAGCCTACACAAAAACAATATTGGTTCTGATGGTGCTCGATTCCTAGCAAAAAGTCTTTCTCATTGTGCTAACCTAGTGACACTGGAGTAAGTTGCACAATGAAATTGTATTAGAAGAAAGATTATAATAATTATCATAGCCTGTAATATTTGTATATGCATGCAGAGTCACATGATCAGCCTAGCCTCATTCCCAGAAATATTTGCAAAGGAGGAGACTGGGAATGAGGCTATGATGAACCCACAATTATATTAGTTGCATAGTTTACTAGTGGTTTCTTAGAGGATTTTTATATTGAGGGGGGATAGTAGTGAACCTGGCTCAGCCTGCATGAAATTTTATAAGCTACACTCACTTCTACTCATGAGTCCTTCTAGCTAATGACCCCCAAACAAGGCACTGTATAGAATCTTATTTTCCTTGCATACAACTGTTTGTTAGCTTGATCACTTTTGAAATTAACTTGGTTTCCCATATGTGCAGGGTTCATTATCTAGATTCCCCCCCCCCCNAAATTTTTGAGCTAAGTAACAAGGCTACACAATGTATAATGTTATGTCACATGCACAACAATGAATACTTTGTTCGACTTGTGCTCTGCACTCTTTCTATCTCCATATACACAGCCTATCCAGCAATAGTATTGGTGCTGATGGTGCTCAATCTCTAGCAGAAGGTCTTTCTCACTGTACCAATCTGCAGACACTGAAGTAGGTTACTACGAAAGTTAATTGCGATGCACCAATGCATGGCTAGTCATATAGTTGTTCATTCAAATCAGTGCAGGTAACTTAGGGTAGAATTTTGGTATAAAAATTTTAACGGTTGCCACTTATGTCCTACATCTCATTTTAGATGCCATACTTTTCTACTAAGGATACTACATGTGTATGCTTTTCAGCCGGAAACATGACTGTATCTCAGCTAGGAGGAGTAAACTGATATTAACTGGAGGTTGTTGTTTGAGCATGTATCGTAGCAAATGATGTTGATATTATAATGCACTGCTACAAGCCAGGCCATAATTGGCATGATCATAGCCCCTAAGTGTAAATTAATTCATTGTTATAGTGTAATCAGTAGCCTTGTTCCCACACTTTTCTCTCCACTCGTATATCTGTATTTAGACCACACCCAGAACCACACCCACAAAAAAGAGAGAAGGGGAGGAGAGAAAATGCCTGGTTGATTTTGATCACTTATGTGATGTCATAGTCCCTCACTGAAGTACTGTCTCTGAATTCACAAATCTGAAAACCATCTGAAGATAGAAATGAGTCAACAAGTGTGTGGTAGCTTGTCAACATTTGAGTTTGAGAGTTCACAGGTTCTGCAGTTTGTTTTGATTCACTCTTACAACTATATGACGTAATGTAAGCACACATGATCAAAATCAACCAGGCTTTTCCTCTCCTTCTCTCTTCTTTCTTTTTGTGGGTGTGGTCTACATACATGTATACGAGTGGAGAGAAAAAGTCTGAAAACGAGGATATGCTTTCTATACTTATCAATGTTGGTACTTGCACAGTCTTGAATAATTATGTAGTAGAAATTTGATTATCCGAACACCCGGGGTGCATTTCCAGAATCCGGAAATAGAGCCACTAAAACTATCATGACTTGTTAGAGCTGCAAAAACAAGTATAAATTTAGTGCTCTAGTTATCTTAACAAATTTGGATCTTTGGTATATGTTAAAACACTGCATGATAGATTGTATTTTTCTTCGATTAAACTTGAAACACTCAAATAATCACGACTGCATGCAATGGTGGAGTCCGTTCAGATTTATTCTGAAATTTGACCTTCAAGCTCTGTTCAGATAAGCGAGTGTTTGGATAAGTATAATTCTTCTCAAATAGTGATCTCTATAGATTTTTGATTTTTGTTTAATGAAGAAGTTGTATTCAATCTATCAATACTCTTTCTATTTAATACACAGCCTAAGGGACAACAAAAGGTTTGGTGATGAAGGTGCCCAATCCTTAGCAGAAGGTCTTTCTCACTGTACCAACTTGCAGACACTGGTGTAAGATATTTGTATAGTCACATAATCTGTAGTGATAATTATGCTCTTGTAGAGAAACTGCCATATGTGTAGGTCACACATGACTGAATACTTTGATCATCAAATATCAACTTACATTCTACTTTCTCTCTCTTCTCTCAATCACTACATACAGCCTAGAACACAATAACATTGGTGCTAATGGTGCTCAATCCTTGGCAAAAGTTCTATCTCACTGTACCAACCTGGAGACACTGAGGTAAGTTAACTATGAAGAGACTGTATAGATATGATGCACATTGGACTTGGGTTAAGAAGCCACTCCTCTGAGCCATCACTGAGGAGTGGTGTGCACATAGCATATCATAGGGGAAGCAAATGACATGAGAGATATGTCTGTGTAACTACATACAACTCCATCATCTTGTGATTTTCAATTTCCCAGTTGTATTCCCAGTACGGTAGTACTGGGTACATAGGAATGGCACGGATGGCCCATTAGCGTAATACAAATCATTCACGTGAATAACTCTACAAAAACTGAGCGCTTGGAACTAAAAGGCTTATAAAGCTACTATTTAGCTCATTCTCTTTCTAACAAGCCTAAAAACATGGCCTAAAACTATCGCTAAGGTACCNTTTCATAGGTACTACATTCCTTGATACTCGTTTACATCACAAATAAGCCTAAACAAAAACTAGAAAGCTTTGAAACTGAGAGTATAAATTCATGTACTTCAATGCAGCCATCTTTGTAGATAGAGGTCAAAGGTCATTATCCACATGGCATTATTATGCGCATGCGCACTAGCTTCCAGTATAATGAAGTGCATGTAGTTGCCCCTCAAGTTTTTTGCAGGGACTAACCAGTCTCTGATAGTGTTTCCACACTGTAGTGTTGAAAAAAGTGAATGAACAAGTAGTAAAAATTTTTAAAAATAAGTAGTGTAGGAATGGGCAGTGCGGTAAAAAGTATTGGAACAAGGCATGGTCTTAGTTTCGGCACATGACTACTTCATTTTTATGCCCAACTCTTGGCCAGCAGTCCAATTTATACCTGTCTGTTATGGTTTACTTCATTTCTTAGCCAATGGATTATAGTAGAAATTTGAACCAATCAATGCATGCAATTATAATAATTAAGCTACAGTATACTATCAGTGTACAAATTATTGCAACTGGACACAAAAAATCTATACGAGGGATCAAGAATAAAAATGAAGTAGTCATGTGCCGAAACTAAGACCATGCCTTGTTCCAATACTTTTTACCGCACTGCCCATTCCTACACTACTTATTTTTTAAAATTTTTACTATATATATATATTTATAGTTGTGCAATTTACTTGCAAATTTGAAATCAGTTTTAAAATAGTGACCTGTACTAGTTAGATAGACAATTTTAATCTGCATGACATTGTACTATACTAGAAATGAATCAAGAGTACCAAAATTATTGTTCTGATTTGCTATAAATATTCAGTTTAGGAGGAAGTCAAAAGGTGACTGAGAAGTGTCTCTCTGTGATACAGACAATAAAAGATGGTCTTCCAAATCTACAAACTTTCATGTATGACTATAAATCAAGATTGAGTTTAGTCTGTAATTCACAGAATATTACATACACTTGCTCATAGACTGCCTTGGGAACCTTATGGTTCGATTGTAAAAAGTGTTGGACAATTCAAAATGTTACTAGCTCTAAAGGAAACAGAGCTGCTGCCAGACTTTAAATTGGAGGATGTGAGGGAAATATTGTAAGTCACAGTGTCAAGGGATAGTGAGTCACGCACACTCTCACTGCAAATGTTTCCATTTATGACTAGGACTATCCCTTGAATGTTGAAACATGAATATAAGCATGTTGTAAGTAGTGAAGTTGTGCTGTTATATGGATATAGAACTTTGCCATTGAACATCTGTTTTACTGATAACTATTAATAAGGCAATAATTATTTATACAATGATCAGAGTCAAAAGATTGGATTTGTACACATGTTCTGTTCCACTTGCAGAATAACTGCAATGTATACCTCACAATTACCTTTTCTGAAATATTATCATATATGGGTACAGACTCTGTTACCTGTTGCTTAACCACATATATATGCAGCATATGCTCCAATATTGGTGCTGATGGTGCTCAATCCCTAGCAGAAGGTCTTTCTCATTGTCCTAACCTGCAGAGACTGGAGTAAGTTGGTACAATGAAATTCTAATCTCATTGATATACCATGTGATCAGTCACTTGAATGATTTAGCCTGTCATACCAACTATACTATGTTGTTGTTAGCTATGTTCTACTCTCTCTATCACGTAATTGTGCAGCCTACATAAAAACAATATTGGTTCTGATGGTGCTCGATTCCTAGCAAAAAGTCTTTCTCATTGTGCTAACCTAGTGACACTGGAGTAAGTTGCATAATGACATTGTATTAGAAGAAAGATTATAGTAATAATTATTATCATAGCCTGTAATATTTGTATATGCATGCAGAGTCACATGATCAGCCTAGCCTCATTCTCAGAAATGTTCGCAAAGGAGGAGACTGGGAATGAGGCTATGATGAACCCACAATTATATTAGTTGCATAGTTTACTAGTGGTTTCGTAGAGCATTTTTATATTGAGGGGGAATAGTAGTGAACCTGGCTCAACCTGCATGAAATTTTTATAAGCTTCCACTCATGAGTCCTTCTAGCTAATGACCCCCAAACAAGATGCTATATAGAATCTTATTTTCCTTGCATACAACGGTTTGTTAGCTTGATCACTTTTGAAATTAACTTGGTTGCCCATAATTATGTGCAGGGATTACCCCTTCCTTTTCCTCCCCAAAGCTTTATTTTTCTGCTTCACAAATTTTTTAGAGCTAAGTAACAAGGCTACACAATGTATAATGTTATGTCACATGCACAACAATGAATACTTTGTTCGACTGTCGACTTGTGCTCTGCACTCTTTCTATCTCCATATACACAGCCTATCCAGCAATAGTATTGGTGTTGATGGTGCTCAATCTCTAGCAGAAGGTCTTTCTCGCTGTACTAATCTGCAGACACTGAAGTAGGTTACTACAAAAAGTTAATTGTGATGCACCAATGCATAACTAATCATATAGTTGTTCATTCAAATCAGTGCAGGCAACTTAGGTTAGAATTTTGGTATAAAAATTTCAACGGTTGCCACTTATGTCCTACATCTCATTTGAAATTAGATGCCATACTTTTCTAGTAAGGATACTACATGTGTATGCTTTTCAGCCGGAAACATGACTATATCTCAGCTAGGAGGAGTAAAATGATGTTGATATTATAATGCACTGCTACAAGCCAGGCCATAATTGGCATGATCATAGCCCCTAAGTGTAAATTAATTCATTGTTATAGTGTAATCAGTAGCCTTGTTCCCACACTTTTCTCTCCACTCGTATATCTGTATTTAGACCACACCCAGAACCACACCCACAAAAAAGAGAGAAGGGGAGGAGAGAAAATGCCTGGTTGATTTTGATCACTTATGTGATGTCATAGTCCCTCACTGAAGTACTGTCTCTGAATTCACAAATCTGAAAACCATCTGAAGATAGAAATGAGTCAACAAGTGTGTGGTAGCTTGTCAACATTTGAGTTTGAGAGTTCACAGGTTCTGCAGTTTGTTTTGATTCACTCTTACAACTATATGACGTAATGTAAGCACACATGATCAAAATCAACCAGGCTTTTCCTCTCCTTCTCTCTTCTTTCTTTTTGTGGGTGTGGTCTACATACATGTATACGAGTGGAGAGAAAAAGTCTGAAAACGAGGATATGCTTTCTATACTTATCAATGTTGGTACTTGCACAGTCTTGAATAATTATGTAGTAGAAATTTGATTATCCGAACACCCGGGGTGCATTTCCAGAATCCGGAAATAGAGCCACTAAAACTATCATGACTTGTTAGAGCTGCAAAAACAAGTATAAATTTAGTGCTCTAGTTATCTTAACAAATTTGGATCTTTGGTATATGTTAAAACACTGCATGATAGATTGTATTTTTCTTCGATTAAACTTGAAACACTCAAATAATCACGACTGCATGCAATGGTGGAGTCCGTTCAGATTTATTCTGAAATTTGACCTTCAAGCTCTGTTCAGATAAGCGAGTGTTTGGATAAGTATAATTCTTCTCAAATAGTGATCTCTATAGATTTTTGATTTTTGTTTAATGAAGAAGTTGTATTCAATCTATCAATACTCTTTCTATTTAATACACAGCCTAAGGGACAACAAAAGGTTTGGTGATGAAGGTGCCCAATCCTTAGCAGAAGGTCTTTCTCACTGTACCAACTTGCAGACACTGGTGTAAGATATTTGTATAGTCACATAATCTGTAGTGATAATTATGCTCTTGTAGAGAAACTGCCATATGTGTAGGTCACACATGACTGAATACTTTGATCATCAAATATCAACTTACATTCTACTTTCTCTCTCTTCTCTCAATCACTACATACAGCCTAGAACACAATAACATTGGTGCTAATGGTGCTCAATCCTTGGCAAAAGTTCTATCTCACTGTACCAACCTGGAGACACTGAGGTAAGTTAACTATGAAGAGACTGTATAGATATGATGCACATTGGACTTGGGTTAAGAAGCCACTCCTCTGAGCCATCACTGAGGAGTGGTGTGCACATAGCATATCATAGGGGAAGCAAATGACATGAGAGATATGTCTGTGTAACTACATACAACTCCATCATCTTGTGATTTTCAATTTCCCAGTTGTATTCCCAGTACGGTAGTACTGGGTACATAGGAATGGCACGGATGGCCCATTAGCGTAATACAAATCATTCACGTGAATAACTCTACAAAAACTGAGCGCTTGGAACTAAAAGGCTTATAAAGCTACTATTTAGCTCATTCTCTTTCTAACAAGCCTAAAAACATGGCCTAAAACTATCGCTAAGGTACCAAACTAAAATATGCCAAACCTCCAATTTTCTTCTTCTTCTTCTTCTTCTTCTTCTTCTTCTTCTTCTTCTTCTTCTTCTTCTTCTTCTTCTATGTTATTTCAGTGTATCTCGAAGACTGTTCACTTTCAGAAGCTGATTCTTGAACGAACAAACTTGGTACCATTGTCTTCACGTGCTTTTGGTATCGTGTGCTCGAGTCTCCCGTTGAATGGCTAGATACAAGGCGAAAAGCGCTTTTCCGTATGGCAGCCATTCATTTCTACATCATGCATAAATTCATAAGCTACTTGAAAAGTCAAATTGACGACCCTTTTCCAGGTAGATAAGTGTGCGTTATTTGGAATCCAAATATTCGCTGCCTGCTTGCTTTACCTGAAGATTTCTGGTTGTGCTGGACTCTCTGTAACCTTTTAGTCTTCAATATTTAGGAGGTAAATAGACTACTGTGTTATGTAGTGTTCATTATAAGATGAGCAAAGCAATTAAATTTTGGTAGATACAGCTCAGCCTCCTGAGATTTACTAATCAGCCTGAGCATAGACATGATAGATTTATAATATCCATGCTGATAGTGTACAAGTAACTACCATATACACACAAACTCGAATGTGATTTGTAGAATTATGAAAAAATGAGAACAAACAAGTAAAAAAAACATTAGAAATGTAATGAGACATAGGAATGGCCAAATCGTAAAAAGAAGGCAAACAAGTTGGAATGGCTGGCAGAGTGTGTAAAGAATTATTCCTATGGGCAACATGAGGGACTCAACATTGAAAGAGAGTACTACATGCAGCCCACACAGGAAGAATTCGGCACACACTCAGACAGCCATTCCAACTTGTTTGCCTTCTTTTTACGATTTGGCCATTCCTATGTCTCATTACATTTCCAATGTTTTTTTTACTTGTATCATATAGTGGGAATATTTCTTGGGGGAAAATTTTTGCGTTTCCTCCTGAATAGAAATTTGCAGGGAAAAATTTCATGGATCGTCTATACATTACGTGACAACCTTGTACCTTACAAAATTTTGTGAAGGAAAATTTTTGGGGAAAGCTGCCAAATTGCGAAATTCGCAAAAATTTCACTCCACGAAAATTTCCCGCTATAGGGTATAATCACAAAGTGTAATGGGCAGGCCAGCTAGCCACTTATGATTAGTTATCTCTCACACCTTTTAACAGTCATGTGCAATACTTATTAACAACCACAATTTGCTTGCACTTCTTAATAATTATTATTAAATTTTATTAGTGTGCATTTTTTTTCTCTATGTAGTTTGACTAGTAACTCTATCAGTGATGAGAGTGTGGAGCACTTGTCTAAGCTGATTGCAATAGCTCCCAAACTGGAGTATTTTTAGTAAGTTAATTGTATGTGATAAGATGGTGCCACTTAATGATACATGATACTGAATGATTGTTGTATACATATACACATACACAGCCTTTATGGGAACAAATTCACTGAGAGTGGAATGGCTGAACTGAGAAAGGCAACTAAGGAGAGAAAGTTGAACAGTGAACTTTGTACTTTGAATCTAAATTTTTGGTGAAAGGACATAATTTTAGTGGGTATAATTATATTGGTTTATTTTTACATTTGCATCATGTTCTAGGAGTCTCACCAAATACCAGTACGACTGACTTTATGAATTGGTAGCCCCACATATAGGCAGCAGTGAGGGATATCATCGATTGCAGATCAGGAGGTGAGCTTCCAACTAGGGAGAGGTCATCGGCAAACATTGGAGTGCCACAAGAGATACTGCCTATAGTGACCCCAAGTCCTAATTGGGAGAGCAGATCCAGCAGCTCATCCGTGTACAGACAGTAAAGGAAGGGAGAGAGCACACCTTCTTGTCAAACATCTTTAAGTTAATCCATAGGGAAAGGACTAAATTGACTCATTGAAGTTTGACAGCACAGACCTAGTTACTTGTATGTACCAGTTCTTAATCACTTTCGACAATGGACCTCTGATTCCTCTCCTATAATACTATATCTTCACCAGGAGACCAGTGTGCTACACTGTATCAAAAGCGTCCAAGAAAGCAACATATGCTTTCTTCCTCTGTTCTCTAAGGGACTGGATGCCCTCTTGCAGGACAAAGGCAGTGTGCAGACAACTCATATTTTCTCTAAAGCCCCCTTGCAGAGGATTTAGCACTGGTGATGATTATAATTATAAGGAGAAATATGGGCTGACTTGATAATTGCATTAAATACGAGGTCCACAAGGTACCCTCCTTAGAATGCTCAGGATCAATACTGTCAGGACCAGCTGCCTTGTTTGTTCTAACAAGTGAATAGCCTCAGTAATGTCTTCTGTAGTGAGCAGGACACCAGGTTCCAAGGAGATATCACATACTGAGCATTCCTCCAAGATTTACATGTACTCATGTTCAATCTCCTCTGAGAAAGTGGGGTCGAACCTTGAGGTAGCTAGGGGGTACGTGAGACAAGATTGGAAAAATACTCTTCCCAGGCTTCAATCACATACATCATCAGCTGCGGATTAGTGTCAGGGTGGAGGTTGGTTCAGACACCTTGCCATTTATTGATGAGTTATTACTGATTGACTGTCACTTCTTCCAATATCTTATTATTGTCTTCCAATATCTTATTATTGATGTTAACTGTAGGGTATATGAAGGTATTGTGAGACAGCTGCGATTGTGGGACACTTTCAAAAAACTAATTGTGACTCTGCCTCAGATACTTTCTTCTCGAACTTGTACTCAGTACTGCAGTATTGACCTTGACAGTTGATTTTATACGTGTGTGTCTAGGCTTGACAGTTGACTCTACGCATGCGCAGAAATCATCGCATGACCTTTATGTTGAGCACGAGGTCACGTGGCATTTGTGTCAGGCAAGGACAGAGGAACTTCTCGAAATTAATAGTCAATAGTGTAAGTTTACACATTAGTGTAGCCTAGCACAATTTCAATAGTTTCTACTTCTTGGAAGCAAGCATTAGACTCTTGTATATGAACTAAAAGAACACCATCTGTTACACCACCCCTACTCTAAATAATGCCCTCTTAGATTCATACAGATGTCTGCTAAGTGGTCGAAAGAGAGCATGGAAGCTGCTGTGCAGTGTCTTCAGGAGGGCAGTAAGGGACTTCGAGAGACAGCAAGGCTGTATAATATACCTGTTAAGACTCTCCGACGACATGCAAGTGGAGAGTGTGGAAGTAGGCCAGGCCCGCCTACTGTACTGACGATGAAGAGGAGGACACTCTAGCTACTTACTTAAAAGACATGTCTGAAATGGGATTTGGCCTGAATAGAGAGACGGTCATGGAAATGGCATTTAAGATTGCCAATCAGACAGGCAAAACCCACCCTTTTAAAGAGAAAGGGCATGGTTTGATGGGTTTATGAAGCGCCATCCTAAGTTAACGCTACGAAAACCACAACCATTGTCATATTGCCGGGCTTTATCCTCCAATCAAGAGACCATGGACGATTTTTTTGGAAAACTTGGAGCTCTCTACGGTAGGCTAAACCTGATTTCTAAACCAATGTATTTTTACAATGCTGATGAAACTGGCATAAGTGTTGTTCACAGACCTGGTAAGGTGATTGCTGAATTGGGACGGTCTAATGTCTATGCACTGACATCGGCAGAAAGGGGCAAGACGCATACAGTTGTTTCATGTGTCTCAGCGTCTGGGCATGTTTTGCCACCGATGATGGTGTACCCTTGAAAGAAGAGTGTTCCTGCTAGTGTTAAGGATGGTGCTGTACCTGGTACACTATTTGCCAATAGTGAGAGTGGCTGGATCAACGCAGACCTCTATTTAGAATGGTTTCGGTTTTTTCTTCATCAGATACCTTCTACTAGGCCTATCCTGCTCATACAGGATGGACATGCTTCCATACCTCTATAGAATTAGTAGAACTTGCTCGTGAGAACGAAGTTCACCTGTTGTGTTTACCCCCTCACACAACACACATCCTCCAACCTTTGGATGTTGGCGTAACTTCTCGAAATCGTGCACAAAGTACTTAGCCAATTATCCAGGAAGGGTTATCACAGTTGACAAATTAGCTGCCCTTGTAGGAGAAGCATGGCCACTGTCTTTTACAAACATTAACATATTAAGCGGATTCAAGAAGTGTGGAATTTATCCGCTTAATCCTGGTGAAATTACAGATAGACAGCTGGCTCCATCCAAGGCAGTCCTCCCAGAGAAGCTTGAAAAACAGACTCCACCCCCTGCTGCTCTTCCTCTTTTTACTAAAGAACAAGAGGCTCTGTTTCAGAAACGCTTCAAAGAAAAGTATGATATACCCGACCCAGACTATGTTGCATGGTTAAGACTTAATCACCCGGATGTAAACCTCAGTCCCATTTCCGAGTCATCTTCCGACAAACAAAGCTCAAGAGCCTTTTCGAAGGTACTCTCCGATATTCTTATCCTTCCAGAACCATCACGACGAAAAAAAAAAAGGAACCTACAAAGGCAAAGTGCATCACAGATGATTCTGTTTTGGAGGAAATGAAGGCAAAGGAAAGAGAAAAGAAAGGAAAAAAAGAAGAGAAAAAGGCAAAACAAGCAGAGAGAGAAAGAAAGAAAAAGGAAAAGGAGCAGAAGAAAAAGGACGGAGCAAACAAAAAGGATGGAATGAAGAAACCTGGTGTACATATAATGAAAGCTGTTTCTGAAGTCGAAGACTTGATGTCTGAAGTACATTTGTCCGATGACTCAGATGATTGTTCAAGTTCAGATGCTATGTGTCCGAAGTGTGGTGTGCTATACTCAAAAGATGTAAAATCAAAGTGGATTTGTTGCGATGGGTGCATGTAATGTATGGTGGCATGTAAAATGTACGAGCCTTAGAGGAAAACGGAAGCTTCCCGATGATTTTTTTTGTGAGAACTGTACATAGAACTGTAAAAGAGGTTTTTTTATTCAGTGTTGTGTTATAATATAATTATGTGAAATTTTGTCAAACTATAGTTTTGCTGTTGATTATAATTATTGTTAATTGTGTTGTGGATTGTGTTGCTGAACTTAAAAAAAACAATCTAAAAGTCACCGAGTTGAATTTGTCCCATGTACAATGTGTCTCATAATTGGAGCATTGTCTCAGAATTGGCGTCAAAAGTTGTGTTGTTAAAAATGTGCGTTTTCCCACAAGAAACCCTGTTAGTGATTTCAAAAACCTTGTAATGGAAGATGATGTAGTGAAGCTTCTGTGGACAAGATTTGAGCTTACTGTTACTTTTAGAAATCAAATTATGCATTGTTACATAATTGTGTCCCACAATACCCTCCTTTACCCTAAACCCACAGAAAGAGAATAAAGATCAAGAGAGAGAAGGGAAAGAAGATCAAGAGAGAGAGAGCCCCTCAGAGAGAACACAGGCTTTAGCGAGATAGGTCTCAGGCTAATGATATATAAGATTGAGAGAGACAGCCTCTGACAGATGTGTAGGAGGTCTGATACAGCACCAGCATTGTTTGGGCAACCAGCTGTGATCCAGAAGATGAAAAACTTTCACCAGACAATATCAGAAATCGCTTTTCCTACTTGTGATACGTGTTTGGAATGTTTCCCAAACCTGTCTGTGTCAGCTCAGCCCAATGGTTCTGTCGAGTGTAGGAGGTGTTTCATGGACAAGAAGGTTCCAAAGTTATACTCTTGTGCCAACAACATGGACCCTGGCTTTGTGCCTCCACAATTAGCCTGTAGCTAAGCTCAATATTATAAGTGTTGAATGATATGTTCATATATTCTTATTCAGGAAGAAATGCTGGTGTCTGCTGTCATGCCGATCATGTCCATCTACAGGCTACCTCAAGGCCAGTATGGTTACAGTGGACACGTCATTAACCTCCCACAAGATGTGTTGTCATTTGCCACCAGTCTCCCAAGATTACCATCAGAAGTTGAGGTTGCTTGAGATCAATGTCTACTACCGGGCCAGTGGAATCGGATTGAACACACAGGCCTTATCTAACCTACCAGAAGATGGTGACCTCTCTGACCTTGTATCTATCCAACCTCAAGAATCAGAGGTCACTCAAGCAGCACAGGCCTCACAGGAAGATCCTTATGAAGCCCACCTGCCTACCTCCTTCATTCCAAATGCGGCACACCAAAGCACTGAGAGGGAAACCATCTGTCGTGCAGTCCATAACTTGGAACAGCCATGTTCACAGTCATCTACTCTTATGTGGCCTACCATTGGAGGAAATGAGTTCACAACAGAGGTGTACTTCTCAATGGCCTTTCCGACGTTATTTCCAACAGGTGCAGCAGATTTCTGTGCAATGCACAAATTTAATTCTCCATCACCACGAACACGTGTAACTTTACTACTACGTATGCGTCTA
The DNA here is from genome assembly GCA_964030475.1 of Tethya wilhelma. Lineage (NCBI taxonomy): Eukaryota > Metazoa > Porifera > Demospongiae > Tethyida > Tethyidae > Tethya > Tethya wilhelma. Next base: position 135,542 of record CAXIPT010000043.1, read on the forward strand.
ACATCAACATTTGCACATGCGCCAACATTAATTATTGTCGCGATCACTCCGGCTTGCCCTTCAATGCACATTGCATTCCCCTAGTTAACTTTTTAACATGCTTGCATTATCCCTCACTGAGAGCCCAAAAAGAAAAAAAATAGAGTGATCTCTAACTAAGTGTTGAGTTTGAATATAATGCTTCCAATCTACAAAAATCTTCCTGTAAGCCAGTCTGCAACTTCTAATTAGCGACCTCATTACTGAAAGGTTAACTACCTCCTCTGATCAAAATAAAATAATACTTGTGGGAAGGGCTATGCAGAGCTGAATGCTCAACAGGCAATTTATTTTTTTTCTTATCTAGTACATCTTATAAAATATTAGATCTGCCTGGGTATCCATCATTAGGTGTGCAATATTTAGAAATGGGCATATTCTCTTTGTTTCTACCTAATAATGTTTGTGAGACCAAGTTTCCAAAATCTAAATACAATATTCTGACAAAATAGCATATACAATAGTCTTTATTACATTATATTTACACAATCGACAATTTGGGAATTGGGTGTGGACATAATGGGAATGGGACATTTTGGGAGTTGACATTTTGAGAGTTGTAGATCTTTCTGGTAGTAGATAGTACACCATTGGGAATTGCTGGCCATTTTCGAAGACATGGATGGTGAAAATCTGGTAAAACAAAGCTGGACAAGTCTGAAATGTTCTATCCATATACAGGGTTTCAGCCATGGCAAGACCAAGGGGCAGCGACTCCCATTGGCTCTGTACTTGCGGCTGCGACTGCGGTCAAGATGGCGGTCAACAGTCAAAATAAAAAAATTCATGTGTTCGCATAATACATCATTCGGGATGTGGTTTCCGTTGAAGTCACATGCATACTGCGATCGATTGAGCTCCAGGCACTAGGCGTCAATCACAGTGAGGTGTCAATCATTCATGATTCAATGGATTCTGTGAAGGTTGCCTTGATCCTGTTAGCAGGCCAGTCGAGAATCAAAAAGGTTTGGAGATTTCAGCCGGATGACATAACAGCTTACACGTTGGAGAGTGTTCAGACTGATTTGTCGGAGCTGTTTCCTGACGTGAAGAGTAAGCCTTCGGTAAGCATCGCATTGTCATACAGAGACTCATTCGTTGGGAATGTTAGTATTCAGAAATACAGCTGACTTACAGGTTAGTTTTCAATCAGTACCAGCGTAAACTCATCATAATTTGGCATAATTTATTGAAATTTTCTAGCTATTCAAGTTAAAATCACTCATTCAGTTGTGTTATCACACCTTGCGAATGATTTTATACTGACTGCAGGCTGCTTTGAGATCTTTCTCAGAAGAATCAGATGTCGAGAGCAACCATCCAAAGATCGTAGGAGACATTTTGCCTATTCTGATATTCATGGCGACAGTGCAACTCCAGATCATGATGTTTGTCTATACGAGTACTGGGCTACCAATCCAGTTGTTCGTAAAGCCAAATGCCTCTTAGTGGGCCAAGTTGTGTACTTAGCACAAGAATACAGAGTGGCATGAGGGATAACAAGAATCTACAAGTGACCCTATCTGTCTATCACTACTCTGAAGCAGACAATACCTACCATTCAGCTGGAAGAAGCAGTCTTTGCAAAGCTAGTAAAGTACTGTTTTGTAACGTCAATTCGTATGTCCCTACAACAAGAGATACTACAAATTTTGAAGGGTACACCCCCTATCATGAGGATCTCGATGTGGACTCTAGAGTAGTACCTTGTGAAGACAGTGACAGTGACAAAGAAAAGGTGAAGATAAGAGTGATCCATACGTTGTTGAGAATGTTATTCGGAAACGGTTCCACCCACAACGTCAACAGTACGAATTTCTTGTCAAATGGAGAGGCTACTCTTCCACTGAGAACACATGGGAGCTTGCTGCAAACATACCGCACCAAAAGATCGAGGAGTTTGAATAATCACTACCTACGGCTGTTTCAAGATTGAGAAAACGTGTGCCAAAACAAGGCTTTATTCAAACTTTTTGATTATAGTAATATTATTTTAATTGACATGAGAACAAATCATGCAGACAGTACTGTTCTTTTTGATCTTTGAAAGTAAACTAGTGAGTCACCAATATAGTTTACTATAAAGTTGGTAGGTAATTCTTGCTTTAGCTAGTACAGATTCTTTTTCTTTCTCTGGTCCTTAGAATGTCAGTAGCCCTGTACATATAACTCCAGCTGTCATGGCGGCCAGGTTGTGTGCTGTATTCTTCAGCTGATACACAAACTCTGTATCGAAATAAACAAGAACATAGAATACAGTATCAGATAATAATATTAAATATTTATTATAACCTCAAATAATCATGTCTGGGTGATTGCTGTCCATCAATGCAGCCACTGGCCCAGCGACTGGCCGTCTCAGATGACCTAACTTTGTTCCAGATTTTAGAACCACCTCAACAGCGTTGGAATCATGAGGATTTTCAGCATCTCTTCTCAAATGAACTGGCGTCAGTAGTTTCAGAAGGCACATACCGTCATAAAACTTTATGCCAGTAACATTGGCTTCAACTGAACAGTAAAATACTCTTGAGTATACTCCATCTGACTCCATTACTTTCATTGACTTGCTGTGAGCTTCAGGTAAATTATGAGTGTGTGTCTTAACCTCATCGCTTTTATATCCATCAGCTTGACAGCTCTTGAGTAGTCCTCATTAAGCTTGACAGCTCTCGCTTTGAGCATTGAATGGTCGATGGTCAAAGGTCAAGGGAAATTTTTTCTAACGGTCAACGGTCAAGCTCGAATTTTAGCACTGGTCAAGAGTCAAAATGGAAATTTAGAGTGGTCAAGATCTTGACCGCGATCGCAGCCGCAAGTACAGAGCCAATGGGAGTCGCCGCCCCTTGCAAGATGTCTGAGGTTTCTCTCTGTTGAGAAAATGATCATATCCTCAGACTGACATACGAGGAAGTTTGCTCCATTTGTTGTCTGTGACTACTCTCCTCCAATGTCTATGACTCCTTGGTAAAGGTAGAAATTTCTTCTGGCGGTTTTGATACAATGATGACTTCAGTGAAGGCAACAACGGTAGGTGCATGTGCTGCAACTCCTCATCTGTGGCCACTCCCTGCAATTCTGCCATGTATATAGCTGGAACAGTCTCAACTTCTTCCCTGGCTCTCTTTCTCATGGCAGATATAACTTTCTCAGCTTTGTTTTTAGATGTATTAGGGGCATGGCTATGTTCTCCCCTAATCCCATCATTAATATTGGGACCATGGGAATTGAGATTTTGGGAAGTTGACATTTTGGGAGTTGGTATTATGAGAGTTGACATACTGGTAAGAAACCGGTCAAACAATCAAATGTTTTAGTGAATATAATAAGTTCCTGTAGTAGTTAACGTCAATAATAAGATATCGGAGGAAGTTGCAGTGTAGTTAAGGAAGCCTTAAAACAGGAAGTTAAGGCCCTCATTAAAATGCAAACCCTCTCCTGTTTTCATTATACTCTGTGATCAGAAGACCAAACTTGAGGGTCATCGCATTTTTATGGCTATGAAAATGAAAGTCAAGCAATGTTTGTGGATGTGATTAGAGTCAAAAATACATTACTTTTCAATTGAAAATGTTGAAACCAAACACTCTTTGTATAATGTCAATTTTTTAATTGTATAATATAATTATAGTATTTAACCATTGGATCCCTGATCCAACCCAAAATTTGGGTACCAATGTTTTGTTTATGAGATATAAAATCAATATGCATACATAATTAGGTGTGCAATATTTAGAAATGGACATATTTTTTCTCCTATCTCCCTAACGATCTTCTTCTTTCTTGCCTCCACGAGTGGGAGAGTTACCTTTATTCTATAAGGTCAACAGTGAGCTGGTCCACGCAATGCTTTCTGACAGGAAGCTGATACCGACTGAGTTATAGTTGATCCAAGAGGTAAGGATTCAGTGGTCACGTGATCTGGAAGGACGCAGGCAATATCCCCTAAGATTTCTTGGTGCACAGATCAGTGGGTCATATTGTTGCAAACAATGTTCAGATATAGTCATTACACTTGGTGCACAGATCAGTGGGTCATATTGTTGCAAACAATGTTCAGATATAGTCATTACAAGATTCTTAATCAATTTTCTGAAGTAATCACAGTTTGATTCCCAACCTCGTAGACTGAGGCTTTACACTAATAGGAACGTGACCCCTCCAGCACCATGGATGTTACTAGTGCGAGGGGAAGGAGTGCCTTCGCTACCCACAACCCCCATGCTCAGAAGGGCATGGTGGGGAAAAACTGCAGCTGGGAGAAGCGGATGAATTGCTCTCTCTACGGGTTCCTTGTTGGGGGCATGAGCAGCTAGGTGACTTCCGACATTGGCTGTCACTAGTGTCTGTATCCTCGTAAGCAGTAGCTGCTGGAGATCCATCAGTGGATGGCACATGTACTGAAGATTGAGTTGATGTTGTTGTTGTTGCTGTTGTTGAGGGGGGAGGTTGAACTGCCGAACCATGATTGTACCGATTGTAGCTACCGGGCAATGGGTTATGCACATCTGAAGGCCACTTGCTGCAAAAGTAGTTCCAAGGGCTCATCTGATGAAGAGGTTAAGTCAAACCACCACTTAGAACCAAGTCTTGACCTTCTAATGATTTTGCAGATTGAGATAGAGGCTAGGATTTCGTCAGGCAGGAGTTGAATGGATGTCAGCCTCAGTAGTCGAGTATCTTGTTCCCCAAACTACCCTACGGTTAGGTGGCAAGTCTTCTGCTTGAGAGGCAGGTCTGCTTCTGTCACCTGGGCGAATCACTCTAGAGGCTAAGGTGACTGTGGAATTGTCAGAGTTGGATCTGCAATAGAATAGCGGGAACTTCTGCTCCTACTTGCCACAGCAGATCAGCATCTTCAGCCTGCTCAAATCAGTGTGGGCGACTAGCATGAGCAGACAGTATAGGAAGATCATTCTTCACTGGGGCATGGCGAGTCTGCTTGGTTGGGTGATTCTTCTTGGTTAATGGTAGAACTGCCGCTGAAGTTCCAAGTCTTGATCGAGTCACGTTACTCTAGTGAGTGACCAGACATTTGTCAGCTACTCGTTGAATTGCTGAGCGCTTGAGCTCGCAAAGATGGAAAACGGTTCTAATTCAGAGGCGCCGTCCAAATTTAGGCGCCCTTTACCAGCTTAGTTAATTTTTCGGTTCCAATTAGTGGCGCCTTTTGACACTGAAATAAATTTTTAGTGGCGCCTATATTAGAACGAATACGGTAGCTAAGGATCGATGCTTAAGAATTTAAGGACATGTTTAAAGGGTTACCCCTTCGTGTTTTAACTATACTTAAATTGGTGACTAGAAGACCAACCATCGTATTTTTATTGTATTGGATATAAATTGCAAAAATCAAAATTAAATACTACTTTTGGGCGTGGCTATAGACAACTATTGTGAATGCTCAACAGGCATTTTTTCCCTTATCTAGTACATCTTAATCACGGAAATTGGGGCACCCATCATTAATTAATGAGAAATAATCAATATGCATATATAATTAGGTGTGCAATATTTAGAAATGAGCATATTTCTCTCTGTTTCTGCCTAATAATGTTTGTGAGACCAAGTTTCCAAGAAAAATACAATATTCTGACAAAATAGCACGGTTGCATTAAGGTATCCTCATGTCCCACCCCTGCGGCTCACATGACATTCACACTTAAATTTTTTTTTCTATCATTGGTCAAAAATCAATGCCGGCATGTAAGGTTTTGGTGCATATAGTAAATTCCTGTAGAGATAAACAAACTACTACTCATTGTGTAGTAAATTTGTATGCTGACGATACCACCATCTACACATCCTCCACAGAACCCATGGTTGTTAAATTAGGGACAACCAGAGCAGCCTAGCTGACCTTTCTAGAATTGCTCACTGGATTGAAGAGAATGGTTTGAGAATAAACGTGTCAAAAACTCAACTCCTTGTACTAAAGCAGCAAAAAGAAACAGCAGGAAGCCGCAAGAAAATACTAATAATAAATAGCAGCAAGAAAATTAATACTAACAGGAAAGTGATCACACAGCAAGACCAAGATACAGTCAAGTAGTGTTTGACAATAAGCTAACCTGGAAATCCCAGACTCTTCCTTAAGATGCTAAACAAAAACAAAAAAGAATTTTAATGCATTTTATGTACATCAAAAGCTATTAAGTCCATTAGCAAAAGAAGAGTCTTCTGGGAGTATTGACTCATCATTTTCTTTGTCTGGACAATAAAACATATATAGGTATATTATAATTATCTAATATAAGTACATTATAATTATCATTATAATTATCTATGGAACACAATAATACACATGCATGTACCTGCATTAAAATATGGGTCTATTGCCTAAGGATGTGCATTAGGTGGTGGATGACTTCGAGATGGAGTCCCACATTTTCTTGCTTTCTTTGCCACTAAGCCTACAGGATGTGTTTCTTTCTTCAACAGCCGCTGATCAAGTACCTCCATGAATTCATCAAGCCCTAAAAACATGTTGATTTTATTATCACAGCAAAAAGTACATACAAGATGCACTTTTACACCTATCACATGCATACACCACACACCATATATAAGCACCATACATTTTGCTCTCCATTGGAGCTTGTGTTCAACAATGCCATTTGGGTGTCTGGGTCATCAGACTCTTCAGTACAAATTAAGATGCTTCCAATGCCTCTCCATTTCTCTACACTAGAACGTCTCTTGAACTTCTACAGAAATTAATGTGGATATACATGTAAATGGCAAACATAGTCATTCACAAGGACTTAATTATACCCTTTCTTGGCGGGAACGGTACTTCCTATTCAACCCTTGCAGTTTGGAAAATTGTTCCTTTCCAGGTTGCTTTTCAAGGTAGGTGCGGCGAAGATCTTCATAGCACCGCTTCACAGCAACTACATTTTATACAAAACTGATATTACATCTCTATTATGAGAGTTAAAAGACACACAAACATTCTAATTACCTTTTACTGTCTGCTCAGAAAATTGACAGTCAGGTTGCTTGATGACTTCATTAAGAATTGAAGATTGTACGTTTTTATTGCTTTCTAAAGATAACCTGTCGTGAATTTTAACGCATATTATTCAACAGTGTTAAATATGCATGAGAGTTTGCTTACACTTCAGAGATGTTGAATTTTGCTTCTAAATTCTGGTGGATAGAGTAGACTTTGTTCTAACACATACACACACATACACACATACACACACAAAAAAGTCGATATACATGTTAGTAGCTTGTTGACCACACATAACCTACAGACAGAGCACGAGTCACCAGTCGTTTTCGTTTAGATCCACTGCCTGAGGACTCAGGGCTGCTAGATGATGGTGCAGAGCCTTTAGCTCATCTTGGACAAGCATGAATTTCTCCTCAATGTCCTGTTGCAGTTCAAGTTTCTTTAATTTTGACCTTCAAGCACCTACAGTGAACATATGAAGATACACCATTCAAATTATATGACCACAATCCATTGAAAGTGAAATATATTTCTCCAATGTAGCCTGCTGTGATTGTAAAAGTGATATAATTCCCCTTTTATCAAGTTGTGATGGCTGTTGATTCCGAGTCAAGTTAGCTGGAAATTCGGAGCCATACAATGAGGGTTGATGCTCCCACTCTGCTTCGAAACTCTCTTCAGGATCATTTGCAATCTGATCAGCTATCCTATTCACAGCTCCATCTTCGTCCCTCCTTTGATACATTAAAGCGGGAGTAGGAGGGTTTGGTCCATTGAGACCCATTCCCCAATAATAACCGTCAAAAGATGTATTTCGTGTCCTTGACAGGCTATAGAGCTCAAATGGCTACTTGATCCATAAAAGCCTGAACCACCACCACCACCACCACCACCACCAGAGTTTCTCCTAGGAGTGGATGAAGAAAACCGGGCTGCCATGACTTTGAAGCTTGAAAATTTTGGTACTGAGTTCAGTTAACTGGATTCCCGCCAAAAACATGCATGTGATCGGGACGTGACTTCAGAGAAGTCATGTGATCTAGACCAGATCTAAACTATCGTGATGGCTGAAGGCAGAGAACATATCAGTGTGGTCATCAAAGCAGGTAAATCTTATGATACAGCTTCTGCCTCCAAATGACTGAGATATGTGTTTCACTTCAGTTTTAAGCAGACTACACAACTTGCGGCATAGCTACACACACAAACTCGATGCGATTTGTAGAATTATGAGAAAACAAACAAGTAACAAAAACATTAAAAATGTATCAGGAATGGCTAAATCGTTAAACAAGATGTGTATATGTTTTAGATCAGCAAATCTTATCCATCAGGTCTCAACTCATTAAAGGTTTCAACTCCTGTACGCAACATGGCATCAAGAGTCTGTCTCGGAGAAGCTATACCTCATTTGCTTCCACTGTTGTGATTGCACCACAAACTTCTGCTGCTATCGTTTCACAGCTAGCAAGAAGGATCATAGTTGCTCAGCTCAGATACACATGGCTCCATTCTAGGAGACAATGTAGAGGCTGTGAAGATCAACTAGGAGATGGTCTTGATAGAGTTTAAGAAAATGACGCCAATGCTTTTCCGTTTGTTGAGACACCTTTCCCATGAAAACTTCCAGTTTGAAGTGGCCGGGTGCAGGTAGTATCATACATAGGTAGTACATATAGTGGGAATTGTGCAAAGAGCCATATCTGTAATGTTATATGGGAATGGCACAAGTAAGCTGGTAGGTGAATGACTGTCAGACATGAATTCTCTTGGACTGTTGTATAGAGGGATTCCACAAAACTATTAGCCAATTAGCACTTCAGACTTTGACCACACCTCTTGTGGGCAAACAATGGAGTTACCATATGTTCTACGTGCACAGGATTTTCAAAGTATTTTGGGAAATTTTACTCATGGATGTTATTATTGGAGTGTGTTAATTAAGTACATCGAGTTAACTTACGTCTTCTGTCACAAAACTTTGCCCGCATTTTGCATGTGGAATATTTGGAAATTCGATCCCTTGCCCACAAAATGTGTGGCCAAAATGGGCGTGGTACTTCCGCGTGAATGAGGTGTTAATTGGAACTTCAAAGACTTTTAGCTCTGTTGATTGGCTAACTGTTTTGCAGAATCGCTGCATACTGTATGTGTCATATGTATGCCAAACCAGTATGCAAATGTTGCCCACTTCATGCAATGTTAATGTGATTACCTACAGGTCTACTCAAACCTACAACCACTTAATGTGTGTCTGTCACATCATGGAACAATCAATATTGTGAACAAGCTTGCAGAGGATCATGATGTGGATATGGCTAGATCAACTGAAAGAGAGGCTTGCCAAAGTAATAGCTGATGTATGTACCAAATTCCTGATACCTTTTGACCAATAACATACATGTTATATACTTTATATGAGACCACTGTATCTAAGGAGAGACAAAACATGTTGTTTTGAGTCACAAATGAAGATGAAGAGGACATCAGCAGAGACCCGCACGAGAGAAGCTTCATTCAAGAAGAATAAGCAGATAAATAGTACTGAGGAAACTGGAAGTGAGTCACAAAATGATGATGAAAAGTAGAGGCCCATCTTCGGTTGTACCATCGCGAGAGATCCGATTCAAGATCAGTTGTCCAGGAGGGAGATGTACGATGAATGGGATAGTTTCACATTTACTGGAAATAACGTTGACAAAACATCAAACTACGGTACGAACGACTGAGAAATGAAGGACAGTCACTTTACTACTTCCATATATATGCTTCCAAGATATTCTCAGAAACCAGACCTACTTTGTGTCTTCCAGATGCCAATGTTCTTATTCATTCAGAAGAGGATGTACATGCCATCGAGCAAGATCTCTGTGTTCTGTTTTCAAAGTAAATGTGTAGTTCACTGTATTTAGTGATAAGTACTGTTATGTTTTTACTCTCTGTGCTATTAAATTTTACTCTTACTTTTTTGTCACTAACTGTCATTCTTACTGTATGCATATACATAGTCGTTCCTTCATCGAACTGACCTATGTTGTCTATGTTTGCTGATAAAAAAATATGGACATGCATAAGTATGCATGATTTTGTATTTGCAGGATTATTGTGCAACATCTGAGTGACTTCCAGTCCCAGGAAAAAAGAAGTTCTTGAACCATATCGAGCAAGTATCCTGAAGAAATGGCAAAAAAGTATGTCGTGGTAAGGGAGGGATACAATATAATTTTGCATTTTGTGAGTGTTAGGTGGGCTGCAGTGATGACTGCTAGGGGTATTAATTCTTACAGTGCACACACAGCTAGTGTATATAACCCAACAGCAGCATATAGTTTTATATATTACATTGTGTACATCTTGTACGCTAATTAGTGAATGCGGCTTCCATTGGGTGTACTTCTGTACAATGAAAACAAACTGGACGAGATGAGTCATATACATAAACACTATAGTTATGACACTTGTTCCAACAATTATCCGACAAGGCTTGCTGCCAAATGGTGAAACCATTGACCTCGATGACACTAGGTTCGCAACCATATTATTTCGTGGAGATGAGCTCACCTCTATGTGTATACAAGGAACTTAAACCTCCGTCAGAACCAAGACAGAGCAGTTGACAGGATTGAAGGTGCGATTGCAGTGACTGAGGATTGGCACACGTGACAAACTTTTAGTGTACTCTATGTAACACATCCAAAGGTAGCTGTTATATTATGCAAATGTGCTTGTATGTTGAATATAAGTATATTCATGTACAGTAAATGTATATATATAATATTATTATTGTGAATTTTGTGTATAGGCTGTATGGAAACGTCTATTCGGTCAACTGAAATGGGTACCCATGATAGAAACCTTCTTTACCATACCACTGTCCCATCCGACCCGAGCAAAAATATGCATTCGTCAGAAGATTTTTTGCTCCTGTTACTACATGCCCATGTAATAGCTGCTACAAAAACGATTCCAAATACCGTCGGAGATATACCATCTGTCTCAGACTTAGCTAAATTGATTGTTCATTCGCCTCCCTCAACCTGCAGATTCAGAAAACATGCCACAGACCAAGGATGGTGTGTTCATGTATGCAGTGGAATTGGTAACACTAGCTGCTACTTGGCATGGTTTTCATGATACAACAAAAGGAGACAGAGAACAGTTGTGATTTAAATATGGAGCACCTAAATCGCTGGCTAGACAGCTTGGTGCCAACGTGACCAACAGTGGTCAGAGCTGGAAAGAGCATTGGTGTGGTACAACATATTTGTCAAGTATTTGAAGAACAAACCAGTAGAGTACAGTCAGGAGGTGCTCACAAAACTCCGAAGGATTTTGTCTACAGTTCTTCAAGAGTTGAGACGTTTTTGCTCCTATCAGTGAGCATCAGCACCCAACAAGATAGTCCAACAGACATTTATTATGTATAATTGTTTTATTTTGACTGTCAACAATAATTATTATCAATATTCTTAATGTGAACACTGCATACATAAACACGATACACCACAAACATCACAAGAACTACAACCATTTACAGTTATATCTTTGGTATTGTATTTCAAAAATCTTTCAAACAAAAACCTTTATCTACAATACCTGGAATTTGAAGCAAACTCCTTCGTTACTTTGTCTGTATGCCTACCTCCTTGATATAATATTATTTTCCATCTCTTCCTGCATGCCCGCTCTCTGGCCATATTCAATATTTGATGGAATTTCAAAATGAAAATTTAATACCCTATGAATGTCTAGACAATCCATGCCTAAGCCAAATGTACTTGTAGCAACAAATACACATAATATATGAGTGATACTTGTCGAAAATGATTGTATAATTTGTTCTTTCTTATTGTCAGTCAATACAATGGCTAAAAACTTTTCCACAACACAAAATTGTGACATGTCACACCTTCAGTTTGACAATTAATTTTACTTTTTCGCTCAACATTTCACTTAATTTATTGATGCTATCCAATCTAGGACAAACTTTATAAACAATATTTGATCAATCAGGGGAGATTGCTACCAGATGCCATTGCAAGGTTTTGCAAGTGGCAGTAGCTGCAAGAGCTATTATATTTGTACCCTTTGGAATAAGACTTCTCAGCTCACCAAGCATAGAGCAGGACCTTCTGATTTTCTCTCTCCACATTCTAATACAGTGTGCTTCATCGACGATTAGAGCAGTTCAGTTTTCTTTATAAATTGGTCAAAGGAGTACTGTTGTACATTATGTTTCAGGTGTAAGGAAAACCAGCTTTACATCTCCTTCCAGGACCCTTTTTGTCACTTCTATGTCTGTTTGTGCCTCACCAACAACTCAGCCTTTAGTCCTCTTGATTTAAACGAGGAGGTCACGTTTATAATGACGCAATTATTCACATGTGTTCATTTTGGATCACTTCCGAGGTACGGGGTATAAATCGAAAATCCCCGGCCACTACCATTGACCTTTTGCGCAGATGTAAAACATTGTCGTCATGGTGCTTACAGAGCTCCTCCTTTCTTTTTATCACAACTACACACGACACTTACCTAACACAAAACATGTGCACAGTAGTCATGGTTACAATTTTAAATGCAGTTGCTGTATGTTTTTGTGTAAACTCTACAAACAATTCGATTTTTTATGTGGTCATAGCTACGTTGAGCAATACTGACAGCTTCCCTGAAACTGAGGTACTTAGAGTACTTGTATCAAGAGCATTTTACACCACCAAAATTATAGTATTAACAATATTTATTTGTATATAATCCAACAGATGTATGTTAGTTTCGAAGGTTAAACACCACCTTCCAGCTTCTTAGCTAAGCTGCGGGCTCTATGTGAAGAGTCGAATGTGAACCTAACTCTTTCACAACCTCCTACGAAACAGCTTCATCTAGCAGGTAAACAAAATGACAATGTAGAGATTTATGTAAATTGTGCTTCTTGCTCTCAATGCATAGTACCTTCTGATAGTGGATCGAGTTCTTCTGCACCGCCCACTGATGGAAGTTGTTCAGTAGTCCATGGACAAGGTCGTGGTAATAGTCAAGGCAGTGTAATAGCTAGAGGAAGTCGTCGTCGTGGTCGTGGTCATGGTGGTGGAGCTGTAGGGGGTGGTCATATTTTTGGATACACAGATACCCACCCTACTCTTGGTGGAGAGCATCAGTGCAGCAAATGTTTTTGTACTCCTTGTGTTGCTATCCAAGAACCATCATTTCTTGTTGGACGGGGTGGAAAAGATGAACAGAACATCCACAAGCAGTACCCCTTTACAGAAAATTCTGGCGAGTACTGTATGAGCTAGGTGTCTGGGGATACAAGGAGCAGAAGGCGCTGTGTACAAGGCCTGATAATCCAAGGGAAATCATGCCTGCATGTGTTTTGAGAGTCACTTGACATCACTTGTGGCAACAACTCCTGGGTGCAGGCAAGTTCCCTGGTTTGGGCAACTGTATGCTTCTTCCTGCAGACACCGATAACCTTCTTGTTGCTAGAGAATCAGAAGAGTAAAAGAATCAAAAAATAGAATCGAAAACAAATCAATATGACCACAAATTAAAATTTTTACCTTCCAGAAAGACAGACAACAATCGAGTGGTAGGCATTGTCATGACGTGCATCAATCATGACCCACTATAAATTTTATATTATGTAATTATGAACAGTAGGTGTTAAAAATTTTTTTAACCATACCTCTCCAGCAAGAGTGTACTCTTGGCATTGCTCGCATCAATTCCTCAGCACACTCACGGACACACTCAAGGTACTGGCCAGATTTGTACACTAATGATAATCATACGTACGGTAGTACGTATAGTAGGAATGGGCCACATGTCTCATAGACCCAATACAAAATATTTATCACCATAAAAATCTAACAAAACAAAGTTAAGCCCTCAAACTTGCTCAAAGGCTCTCCCCAACAGATCACCAACTGCATGAAGGGCCTGAAGCTCACAAAAACTTCCTTGGGAACTCGTAGAGAGCGCTAGTGGGAAGCCACAATAGTGCCATTTTTGTTCTCCTAACGTACTTACTTACGTACTAACTGACTTACTTAAACACGATTTCCAGAGAACCAGAAAGTATGGAGCCAACTTTGACAGCACTAGGTAAGTCCTTTTCAAGGGAACTGCGTTCCTTGATACTCGTTTTCATCACAAATAAGCCTAAACAAAAACTAGAAAGCTTTGAAACTTAGCATATAAATTCATGTACTTCAACGTAGCAATCTTCCTGTAGGTAGAGTTCAAAGGTCATTCATTATCTCTCCACGTGGCATTAAACGCGCATGCACATTAGTTACTCTAGCATTACAATGCATGTAGCTGCTACTCAAGCTTTTTGTAGGGACTAACCAGTCTCTAACAGTCTTTACACTGTAGTGTTGAAAAAAGTGAATGAACAAGTAGCAAAAATTTCAAAAAATAAGCAGTGTAGGAATGGGCAGTGCTGTAAAAAGTATTGGAACAAGGCATGTCTCAATTTCGGGCACATGACTACTTCATTTTTTGTGTGTGTTCAAGTCTTGGCCAATATAATCTAATCCTGCCTGTGCATGCTATACTTCATTCCACTGTTTAGCTAAGTGATAAGATTTGCAAGAATTTGAACCATTAGTATGTGATACTGTTGGAACCATTTACGACAATAATTGAGGGATCAAAAATGAAAATGAAGTAGTCATGTGCCCGAAATTGAGACATGCCTTGTTCCAATACTTTTTACAGCACTGCCCATTCCTACACTGCTTATTTTTTGAAATTTTTGCTACTTGTATAAATGACGTCAACATTATTCAGGTGTATAGAACATTCCCATATTGATACCATTAGGACTTGCTCTAATGTCCTAGACCTGACAGCTGCCCAAACTTCACAAACTGTGCTGGCAGCATACCAGCAGCAGTAAATGAGTGAACAAGTCTACAAAATTACAGAGAATATTAATTTATCTGGTTTCCGGCTCACTTTGGTAATGTCCTCCAAAAACTTGGGAACTGGACCAAGTCCGAGTGTGCCGAGGGAATTGCAAACACTCTAATTGTGCTCGCAAGACGTACATGCACATAAATATCAAGACATTAGCTATGACCATCATACCATCATAGTTATAACTGTACATGTGACCATGATGCCTATCTCTGTTGCTAACTTGTTTCATTGAGTACAACTTCCAGTGGCCGGAATAAGGGCAGGGTTGTGCCAGGTTGGGACAAAGGTCTCGATCTGAAGCAACCGGCCTCGGCTACAACTCAGGTATGTTAAGGCATGGTTTTGCATAGGCCTAATTAAAATTGAAATCAATACAAGAATGAAAGCACCAAGGTGCATAAGCCTCGGCGCACTCACATGTATGCATGACACTAGCACGGTCCACTGAGAGGTGTCAGCAGCCTAGCAAATTCAAGCCTGCTGCAATTGACCTGTGGTTAACCTAGTTATATTTAAACCGCTGTTTGGAATTCATTAAATATACTTTTGATGCTTGTAGTACTTAGTACTTGCACTTTAATGCTCAGCTCACGGTGAGCTAGTCAGCTGGAGTCAGTCAGGCTAACAGGCATTGATAAAAAACACACAACTAACCTACTATGATAGATACTTCTACACAAAGCTATATTCAACTTGCAAATCATTGAGCTACTTACCTGTACTGTCCAAGCAGCAGGCTAAGCCAGCCTATATAGCTGCCTCAAGTCCATGAGGTACTTACATTCATAAATCGAAATTATCTAGAAATTTGTTGTGTAGAATCTTGCAAAATGCTGTAGTTTCTGAGATTTGAGGCTTTTGTGCTTCTCTGAGCGCTTAGCTTCGAAACCGCACCCATTGATCACGCCCTGTGTAGTGTGCGTTATCTAGAAACAATACAGCTTGAATTTCATTTGGACCATAGAGCGGCCATTCTTCAGATAATCTAGTAACAGACAGACAGACAGACAGACACACACACACACAAAACGACTACCATAACCCTCTGCACGTGCTACGCACGCGCCGAGGCTTAATGAGCATACAACATCAAACTCAGATAAAGTGGTACATATCAAGGATTGTGATGTCCACACAAAAGCTTGATAGACACATGTGACCTCGAATAATTGCATAATTAAGCCTTTTCTCCTTTTATTCAAGGAAGTATGGTTGCCATGGAGATATTTTTTAGATGGTGTATTAATTAAGAATTAACCTCCCTAGTGCATAATTAATGAGTTATGACAATTTTCTAATTAAAGTGCACCATCTTTAAAATTGTTTCTTTCCATAACTCATTAATTATGGACTGATAAATAATGTGCTAGGGTGGTTAATTAATTAATATAATTAACAAAATATTAACTTGCTACCATCCTTGGAAGGTAACTTCCTACAGCACCAATGTAATAATATTTAACCTTAATTTACGCGTTTACTGTCACATGACCACTAAACTCAAGGTGAAGTTGTACCATGCCAAGTTTTAAATTCAACAATGGTCCCTAAGGGCAGATTTTATCTTGAATTTCTCAATTAACACAGTCATGCCTTAATACACCTGAAAAGAGCCCTCATCCTTTCCCTCCTCTGTACCAGCTGTGTACACTCCTACCATTAAAATTAAATGAAATTTTGTGCTATATCATACATACGGTAGTACGTATAGTAGGAATGGGCCGGGTGTTCCATAGACACAATACAAAATGTTTATCACCATAAAAATCTAACAAAACAAAATATAAGCTTCAAGCTTGCGCAGAAGCTCTCTTAGACTGATTAGCAACAACATATAAGGCCTAAAGCTCACAGATACTTTCCCAAGCACTCCTAGAGAGTGCTAGTCAAAAGCTACACCCATGCTTTTTTTATTCTCACTTACTGATAAACTTGAACGCGATTTCCACGAAAACAAGACATTGAATTAGTTCTGACTGTGCAAAGTAACTTGTTTTCGTTTGGAGTAGTGCCTTTTATACTCGCTTTCTTCCGAAATATCGAGAAACAAAAGCTAGCCATAGTACTGGCGCAACTGTATCTCACTGTATAGCCATCTTTGTTATAAGTAGGGTTCAAAGGTCATTTCACTCACGTGGTGTATGGCATTCAGTGTGCATGTTCATTAGTTGCAGCGCGAATACATACAGTCAGCGCATCATGATCCAGATAAAACCAGTCAATCAACTGGTTGTGACCAGTTTGTAGCAGTTTTCTGAAGCTTGATGAGGAGTTTCTTGCTTGTTTCTACTTGCCTCAGGTTCCACACAGACTGAAACCAAGCGTGTGAGTTCGCCTGTGTCTGACCAGTACTATACCGAGGTGGTTAACTGAGACTTGTATGTGATCTGAAATATTGTGTCTTAATACTGTCATAGCACAATCTGTATACTTATCACTTATAGTAAATTAGTTGTATATAATAAAAAATTGACAAATCCCCAGAGCGTTTTAGTAGCTATTGTACTAGTTCTCTTGCAAAAAGTTCAACAGTTTAGTTTGTGAAATACCGTATAGCGGGAAATTTTCGTGGGGGAAAATTTTTGCGTTTTCGTCTCGAACAGAAATTCACAGGGAAAATTTTCGTGGATTTCGTCTCACAAAAACCGGAAGTAGGTACACATGGGCTGGGCTCTACGCTATGCGCTA